>NJEV01000020.1:0-70019 GCA_002591385.1 Cordyceps sp. RAO-2017 | reverse complement strand
GGCGGTGGCGGCTGGGGAGGCAACGGCGGTGGCAGCTGGGGAGGCAGCTGGAGCGGCGGCCGCGGCGGCGGCCGCGGTGGTGGAGGCGGCGGCGGCCGCGGTGGTGGAGGCGGCGGCTTTGAGGGTGGTGAGGGCGAATACTTCGACGACTAGATGGCTCGACCATCAGGATTGGACGAGAAACACGGCAGATGAGACGAAAAGACTGGCCTCGAGCGCCCAGGGGGCTGCCGTCGCCTTGAAAGACCCGACACGACTTCTCAACACGACCAATCGCAGTATAGATAGAAACAAGACAAACACTGCCCCTACTACTTTTACCTAACGTTCAGTGACTGCACGTGCTGTTCTCGACAACTCCGTCGGCGGACCCAAGTCGTTGCCTCCGTAGAAACAGTGGGAAGATGGTCTGAAAACTTCAGCATCCAGCCTCCAACTCATGAGCGAGAGGCTCTAGCTGAATCCTGTCTTTCTTCAACAGTTTCCGACGGTCTGTGCAGGATGAGATGGTCCGGGCCTCAACTAGGTCAGTCGACGAAGACTTATAAGCAGAGCAAGCGATTGGAAACCGCCGGGTAGAAGCACAGAAGCCATTGATGAGAGTCGTCAGGCAGAGGACACGAAAACCCTCAGCTTCATGTTTCTCATTCTCCCAACTTCATATCATCAATACATGTATGAAAGGGCCCCCCGAGCAGCTCCATTTTTAGTTACTCTCTACATATAGTTCTCCCTTGGTTTTATTTATGTACTGACTGTCTGGTGCCGGAACCGATTTCAGAGAACAAAAGCAATATCCATTATAGCCCTGCTTCTCTCTGTCTTCCTCCTTTCACGTGTTCTGTGTATGTATGTATTGTATGGGACTTATCAAGTACTCGCTGTGGCCCACTCGCCGGCCAGCCATCGCCGAAAAAAGTCGAGCGCAGCTTCAGGCTGGTCAAGGGGTGGCCTGCATTGAATATTCGCATGAATACGAGGTTCCCCGCCGCTTGGATCGTGCCATATTGCTTATTCCCCGCAACAGTCCGGAGGGGGCGCGGCAGGCTGTTCTGAAATGTATGTTGACCTGGCCACACGAGGGAGTTTGTCCAGGCCTGGTTGCCTAGCCAGTTGAAGGTAAAGTCGCAGTCGCCAGCATATACGAGAACCGGGATTTGCTGTAGGAGTTTCGCGATCCTGAGATGGACAGGTCTCATACGGTCGGCGGCCGCATCAAAGCTGTCCCTGACGTCAAAGTTGCAGTACTTGAAGCTCTGGACCTCGACACCGAGGCTCTGCATAACCTCGCGCTTGTTAAGCCAACTTTCCAAATACCGTATCCCATCATAGCAAGGGCCGTCTTCCTGGCATGTTTTGCGCATGTCGAAAACATTGCGTCCAGACTCCTTATAGGGTCCGAACATGGCGTGGTTGCAGTAGGTTTTCGCCTCGATACAGATTGCTTGCGCTGTATTACCTGAGCTATAGCATGACTTGATCAGACTCTCGCAGCGGGGTAACGCTTCAGCCATGGACTGGCAGGCACTTTCGTTCAGGACAGCCGGGAGGCCCCCTCTCCCACAGGCTGTGGGCTCATAGTATTGATATTGTGTCAAAGGGTCGAGGAGTCCATTGCCGATTAAAACGCTTCGGAGGTTAACCTTGCGATCTCTATGGGAAAGGATCTCCGAGGCAAACACGGGGACATAGTGGCCACCGTACGACTCTCCCGCAATATGGAAGTCTTGCTTCGCGTACTCCGGGAAGCGGTGGAAGAAAAGCGCTAAAAACGCATACACGTCTTTTCCTGCCGCTTCGGAAGTATCCACCTGTTTGCTGCTATACGAAAAACCTGTGTTTACAGGCTGGTCAAGGAAGATGATGGAGGCATTGTTGTTCCACGAAAAAGGGTTATCAACGACACCGAGGTTCTTGTCGATCTTGGCAGGCCCAATCACCAGGAGTAGACCATTCAAGGAGGAACACCCAGGACCACCATTAAGCCACAAGATCACGGGATCCTTGGCTGCGTCGTTGCGCGACTCAAAGAACCCTGCCGCAACAGTTAGTGCTCTTTTTCTGTTAGGTCTTTTCCGTTCGAAAGGCCATTTACTAACAGAAGAATAGATGTTTGTCCTGTTTTTCATCATCAAAGTAACCGGTGTACTGCTTGACCTTATCGACGGCAAGCCTGGAAGGGTCAAGTTGCTTGGTCCGTAGCCCATAGCCTGACAGCTTGCCGTACTTCTCTGTCTCGACTTCGACTCCTTTGATCACGTGCTCCCAACCACGATCAGGCTTGGGAAAGATATTATGACTGCGGCCCAAGAGCTCGAGGTGATACAAGCCATCTTGGGGACTCGATACGGATGCAGCACCTAGCAGAGTGGCAAGAACCGAAAACAACATGGCGTGAATTGATGCATAGGCCATAGCACCATCCATAGAAGCTTTCTGCTATTTAATACATTCTGTTCACCTGACTCGAAGGCTGTTATTGTGATAGATCATCAGCTCTCGACTTGAAAGGATATGGACGTGGAAACGGATTTGTGATGCATCTCAAACCGGCGTATGTACATATACCATTGCGAGCCTGGTTGTAATCATCAATTGATCCCTGCTGGACTCGAGAAAGGCATCCGGCTTGAGTAGACACAGAGCGAATCCTAGTACATGTAGGGGATATATGCACGAGCTTTGATGGGAAGAGTATCATAGGTTGATCCTCCAAATACTAATAAATTTATAGAATATGGTCAATCCTTTGAATATCGATTTCTTCAGAACTGCACGGTTCTGGCTTGAAAAAACACCAGCGTGATCTCATCACATATGTAAAGAAGATGCATATAAATATCGCGTTCTATAATCAGTCATTTACGACGAAACGTCCTGAAAATCAATATCTCATATATGTATGTTTCATTTATTAAATTCCATTCGTGACTCTTCTCAATCTGGTAGCAGACATGTGGATGCTCTATTCCTGCCGTTGAGGAGGCGTGCATTGAAAGCGAGGTCGAGATGATTCTGATCGAGGGGGACATATGCGCAAGGGGAGTAAAAATCCCCGTCAAAATTTAAACCACTATGGAAATTGAGAACATCGAGAAAACTCAATTTGGGCAATTTAGTGGTTGTAGCCACAGTTCAAACAGTCCGCGTTACATGTAAAATTGACCACTACGGCTGTTGAACGGCCCCAGCACGTATACTCACGGGGTAATTGCCAATGCAAAACAGTTGTTTTCGTGCCCATCTGCTTCTTTAACAAACGTCTTTATGATATCTTCTCCCTGCATAATATTCCTTCTTTTCCCTCTTTTTGCTGCTTGACTTGTCACGAAGGTAGAATTTCACATTCAAGTTGTCTTCGTGTTCGCTGAGGCCGTTGTTGGTCTTGTAAGTCGGTTTCACGCAGCCCAATTCTTTTTTTCAGCTTATAGCGAGAGTGACTTCGGCGCGCTGACCTTCGAAGCCGCCCTGCGTTCAACCTGAAGGGGCAACTTATGACCTCGGTCCTGATCCGTTATCAAATGCTCGGTCGTCCATCCCATGGCCAGACTTTACGTTTGGCCATTAGATGTCGCCGAGCATGTAGAGGGGTTAGAACGCCGGGTTTTCAGCCCTCAACGGGCTGGAGCACTGCCAATATGCTTGGTAATCGAGTCGCAAATCTGCCTCACTTACGACGACGTCGAACATGCCCGTGAAACCAGGTTTACAGCAGCGTGATTGCGCTCGACGCGAAGGAGGAATTCTCACTATGTTGAGACAGTGGTTGTCTTCACCCATCTTGTGGTCGGCTGAACCATTCACTGAGGGTAAGCGGACGGCCTCTGCGTGCATACGTATCAGATCGGACACTCCCTTAAGGAGCCCGCAGGTGGGGGTGAGGTCTAAAACGTGCAACAAGAACCACAACAACGTGCCCCCTTGAGTACAGTTAAAACGTCTTCAGACTCAAATGACCAACAGAAAGTCCCTCGCTAGGGCGCAGAAAATCCGTTTCCTACGATCCGGAAGTTGAGCGAGCTTGCACACTTCATAAGAGCTAAGAACTGAGCATTGAAGTTGGGCAATTGCCGGTAATCCCTCCTACTCGAGCATATCCATACAGACAACTGCAGATTAGGCCTTCCCCCAGATAAAATTAATGATTAGTGGGTCCGCGCATTTAAGTTTGGGGAACAGATACGCCGAGTGGCCGAGGTATCGCCCGAGCAGGTGGTACGACAGTCGATACAGTTTCACAACCTGGAAGTGGTGGAAACACGAATAGGGAGTGCGAAAGTCCAAATGGTACTAGATACTTAGACTCACAACAGCTACGTGAACGTGAAGCTACTTTAGAGAAAGGATGACTTCGATAAGATATCCTACCATCAAACCCCCCCTCCCTCGAGAAGAAGTGTAGACAAAGCTTATCAGTCAGATTTACGTCATGTGTAGCTCTGCATGATGCGCTCGGAAAAGAAGGTGGTGCGCTGTCGCAGCTTCGTATAGGTAAAACAGCTCTATGTAAGCCGCTCGTCCACTACATGTAGCAAAAGCTCTATCATTCCAAATACAAACATACCGCCAGCTTATCCAGCAGCGCTCTTTGCTCAGCTGTTGCCTGCCAGCGGGAAGACTCGACTCGATAGATAGCGACATGGACGCTGCACCCGATCTTTCGGAAGAGACTCAAAAACCGGGGGAAAGAACATGGAGAAGAGCAGCTGTCACTCAGCGCCGAGAACAACTCTGCCAGAAAACGAAAGGAATGCCGCTCACGCCGAAAGATTAGATGGCTGTTACGCTTCGCTAGTTCGATGAAGTAATGAATTTAGAACACGAAGTCTTTATCTAAAGGTATGGAGTACATGTAATTAACTACACGTACATATACAGCAATTCATATTATTCAGAGTGCTGACTTCACTCGATACGGCTTCAACCAAAAAGAAGTTCGTTTTTTTCCGCCCAGGGTATAAGATGCTTATCTTAAAAGGTTATTTATAACAATTGTGGTACTTAACTGAATCCCCGTGGTCGGAGCTATGCAGCCTATATGTAACGCTTCGTGCCACATGTCGAAGATATTGTCCTGGACAATTTGATCTGAGTGAATTTTTGAGAAGGCGCGAAGAAACTTTAAAAGTCACCGAATATATGTATGCAATAGAAAGGATGTATCAAGCGTAAAAAGTAACACTGAAGATTTGCGTTATGTCTCCGTGTTACTACCTCCAGAAAGTCACGATATTTTGCAGTCGTGAAGTTGTCTATAAAACAAGATGTTCACCTTATATTTTCCTATTTTGTGGACGTGGCTTTTGTACTTGAATTATCTTTTCCATGCCTTCACTCATCACGTCTAGTATCGAGATATATACACCCAGCCGCCTCGGCCCTGGTTTCTAGCTTTAAGTCGTCTCCCTTCTCTCCCAGTTTGCGCCATATAAAAGCGTAAAATTAAGGGGTGCGTGAAAAAAATAATCTGCAATCAGTATTTTGCAACATCTTGATCGAAGAGCCAACATGCACTTTATTCAATCTCTCCTGCCAATTTTCTTGGCCCTTGTGGGCATGCCGTCTGGCTCGACCGCCTTCGACCGATGTCCACGCCCTGGTTCGTAACTTTTCTCTTCGATAAATCTTACTAATGGCCGTCATTGTACAACTAATGACATAAATTTTCTCAGATGGTTCTCAGGACCGCCTCAGAGTTTGTGCAACGGAGGGCATGCCTTGCCAGGAGAGAACGGGATCGGCTTCATTAGAATGCTGCAGTCCTTGTAGCTGCCAGTGGGTTAGGGACCTATGGCGGTGTGTGTGACGGGTCTGGCCTGATTTCTGTACACATACATACGAATAGTAGATCTCATATAAGCAACATTGAAAACTGAAAACGATCTAGGGATACACTCATGTTGTGACGAGGATTTGAAATCTTCCAATGTTCTGCTCACGTCGCCATATGCAGCATAAGGTGCATGTAACCTGGACACTGCGGCGAAGCACCAGTGATACGTAAGACGGGGTTTTAGTTTATTTGCTGGACAACATCGCCACGTGTTTCCGGCAATCTGGCCGATCCCGGAATACGATAGACTATATGCAGACTTATACGTCCATGACTATATATTTACGAAAGGCGTGGCGTAGATACATACAGTGGGCTCTTTACTAGCCTTCTTCGTCTTTAGCTGAAAGGGCTTAACAGTGAACCCGCTAAAGGATTGATGGCTGGCGCGTCTTCGTCCGGCTTAAGAGACGTGCCCCCACGCCGAGCCTTGGGGGAAACCCGGTCAGAGCCTACTCGGCCAAGATAACTTGGCATGCTACAAGCGGCTTATTCCAGCTAAACTCACATATAGCGATCATTGGAGCAATACATATAGCCGATAGGTTGATTCCGTCGGCTGGCTGCTGCAAGGGTGATATTTCTCTTGTTGCGACTACATATATGTGCGCTTTAGATTTCTTACGCAGCGTTGAGATAGACGCTGGAGCTATTTGAAGATCATCAACTTCCGTCTTATTATTGCAAATGTATCATTCGTACACTCAATGTCTTTATGAACGTCGCCCCTTCTATTCAATGTTTCCAACACTATGTTATTTCCGAGCGCATTTCGATATTACTTCCAAGTCTTATAGAAGTGCTGGTTCCGTAGCACCAGTACGATGTAGTCGCCGTAGTTGACGCGATATTTATCTATTAGCCCACACCAGACCCCGAGCACTGGCGGCCACCGATGTTAAAGCCAGATCTAAGCTCGCAGGCAGAAACAACCTGAAGCGACTCATCTATCATGCCAGCAAACGATGAAATTGCCGTCTGTCACCGGAATAAGAGGTGAGTTGTCATTCTCGGCTGATAGTCTTATACCGGGCGTTGTTGTTCTAGCGAGAGGCTTTGGTGCTCTCAATTGGTATTCGAATGGATGAACTTTGGAGGGAAGCAGAGGAGGTGGAGTTTAGAACGAAGAGGCGATGAAGTATATGTATATATGTATACAACTGTAGCAGTAACAGCTCTGTAGCTGCTATTGCGGAGTAGACAGGACATTGGCCTTTAAGAGGCATGTATATCGTCTTTGGCTCCGGTCCCCTTCTTCCACCGTTACATTTCTCTACCATGTTCCATCGCAGCAATAATTAATGTCACCAGATGGCCACCGCAAATCGCCCGCAATTGTCGGGACTTACTACGTTTATTTCAATGAAGGAAAATCGCAGGCGACCAAGGGGATGACGACGAGGAGCATGCTGAACCATAGCTCCCGTTTTTCCCGACCCAACGGCCTATGCCTCCCATCCCGACACCATCGCAAGACTGCCTCGTATCCAACGTGCCGTCTGCTGGAGGCGCCACTAACGGCGCTTTTCTTCACACGGCTGTCCCCTGAGTTGCTTCAGGTAGTCCTGATAGCGGCCTTCGATAAACGCGCACTACGTTTGCTGACCCGCTGCTCGACAAAGTCGACGCAACCGGCCACGTAATGGATGAGCACGGCAAGTGGTAAAGCATTCTTTGGCTGGTACGCCGCCAATAATATCGCCTCATCCCAAACCCGACATGTCAGAACTGCGTCTGCCATCGCTCGCTTCCGTCAATGTCACTACCGTTGCCCCAAACATCCTGATTGTAACCGAGGTAAGGTAGCCTTCTGCCGTTAGCAGTACCTCAAAAAGCCCCGAAACAGCGTTTAGCTCAGGTCATGGGCTGGTTCTTGGCATGCCGGCGGGCGTGGGTCCTTTCTTCCTGTTCTAGTCCGTCTGATGGCCCGACTTGATGATCACATAAACGCTCATTGGAAGTTATGCTGATGGCATGGACGAAATTGTCTCTGCTTAACAAATACCTTCTTCATCGAGAGCCGGACTTGCTCTGTGCCTTGTTTCACCCCGTTCTCGTATCCACCACTTGATCATCCCGACACGGCTGGCAGGTATCACCTCTCTCGACCTGAAATGACAACTACTGCTCTTTGGTCAATTGACCGTGCCCAAGTCGATGCGGAACAGGGATACGATGGTGCGTGGCTTCGCTATCCCATTATGCTCCTGAAAAAGAATCCGAGTGCTCCCGGCCGCAAGGCAGACGCGTATGCTGCCGGCGTATTCAATGCGGAACTCAGCCGGACAAGAAAGTGAATATAGCAGATGCTTCCCTTTCGCCAAGGAAGCCTTGTAGAGCGACCTTTCTTGGACCCTTGAGTGCAAATCTTGGCGATTTTCGCAGAAGTTCGCACATTCGTATTACGGGAAGTTAGCAGCGCTATCCTCGGAGATGGCAGGGTTCCAATTAAGAAATTGACGCCGAGAGATGCCAAACTTGGTCGCATATCCTATAGTTGAGTCGTCGGCGACTGCGTTCTTCATGGTCCTTTTTGGCAGTTGAAAGACAGAAATCCGAAGAGTACTGAGCTGGCAGATTGGTAACGGCCAGCATTTTATTATGGTCAGTGTCGTGACCGTACTCGGTTTATGTTTGTACGTATCGAGAATTGCCATGCCGTGGCGGATGCAGCGGTTTCACTTGTTTGCAGCAGATACTGCAATGTTCTAGAAGCTATGTTACCAATGCGAGGCCAGAGCATTAGCTCGGCGAACCACGCTATCCACGGTCCTGCTATCTGTGACACAGTCCAGCGAGGGGCTGGTTTTCGTGAATCAATGATTCGTCTTTTCTTTTAGTCTATAATAATCCTGTCGAAGCAGAATGCCGCCTTCGCCCCTGGATCAAGCCCTGGCTCCCAGACCGACAGTTGCCCGCGTACATATAGCCAACTCATCTGAAACCGGAAAGCCGCAGACCTGTGGCAGCCCAAACTGTCATTTCATGTCCAAAAGAATGAAAAGGCATCCTGCTCGAGTCGAATGCCTTTCTCGAGTCTAGTTGGCTGGCTGGCCGTCGATTTCGTTGGAGCCTTGATCCTCGCGGCTTGCCAGGCATTCTTGCTCGTTCTTGAAGTACTTCAATTCCACACCATGACCCTTGCACCAAGCCGTGGTACCGATGCAGTCTTCAGCGTCTCTCCAATATTCACTGCCGCACCAATTCTTCTTCCACTCTGTAGAAGTAATCTCAACCGGCAAAAAGAAGGGCTCCTTCTCCGGCTGCGGGCCAGGACTGGCTTCGTGCTTGTTAAAGCAGTCCTGCTCGTCCTCGTAGTGCTCATCGAGCGAAGCGCGCCTCCACACCCTCTCCCCACTTTTGCAATACTGCTCAGTACCCAGGCAAATTTCTTGATGGCCTGGACTCCCAGGAGCCGATGGGAAAGTAATCATACAGGCTTTCCTGTTGTATAGGGCGCTGTGGCGTTTGGGCTTAAAATAGAACGGCTTTTTGCCTTGCACTTCAACTTCATCTTGCCGCATCTGCAAGCCTTCGGCCGATGCCTGCAGAGGCGATGCAGCTGAAAGGCTGGAAAGGAAGAGTGACAAGATTAAAGAGGCCTTCATGGCTGCAGATGCTCAGTAATGAACACAGGTAGAGCGATAGTGTCGAGTTCAGAAGCGTTGTGGGCTGACTTGGAAGTGACGCGGGTGAAGAACAGGTAGGTGGGTGGAAGTGCGGCAAAGAGCAGTTTATATACTTCCTCAAAGCAGCTAAAAACGCAGTCGTCGCGGACATAGAGCAAACATCATTGGAAGTAGCGATGCTAAAGCTCACAGGAATCGCTTTCTACGAGGACTTCATGCGTGATCATACCATATTTTATGCCTCCTAACTCGAACTGGAAACCGAGTAAAAACTGCTGTGCAGGGGTAGGTATAGCTTAAGTTGCCTAAAAGGTCTTTCAAAAAGCGGTGGATACGAGTAAGTCAAACTTTCATAAGGCCATATGTGAGTTCAGACTTATGCATTACTATGTGTATTTTGCCGCTGGCGAGACTTGGTGGAAGCAGGACGTGGTAGTGAGCTGCTGATTCTAGGTCTGGAGATTTAGGTTGCACCATGACGTGGGCTTAGGCGGCACTGGCTAGCTGATGGGCTGAAGAAGACGGGACCGCGTGAGAAAGAGTCACAGGCCCCGGTGCACCGTTATGCGTCTCCTTAGTGTTTACGTGTAGGATGTGGAAGCTACTTTTAGAATAAAAATATATCAGGATGATTTTTGCTACCGCCTCTGAAGTCATATGCCATGGAGAAGGCGAGTTAGTCAGGGCAAGGCTATCCATGTATCCAACGTTTCCTCGTCCCTTCTTTAACATCAGGGTAATCCGCTTTCAGCGTTTCCCGGAAGAGTGTGAGCACTGGTGGGAGGCCTGGACTCTCAACGCGTCAAAGAAATGTAGTCTACCTACATGCACAGTGGTATTTCTGCCAGGAATCCCGAGGCATAAGCGTCGTCGCCCGTGCGAGGCCATTTTATACTACGCCCGGCAAGCCAACTCTTGTCTTACTCCCGGTCATCAGGCTGACGATGCGCCGCGGCGCCACTCCAACGGGTGGCGAGCAGGCAATTCGCCTTGCATCGATGCAGCCGTCCACAGGATTTTGCAAAATAAAACAAGAGTAGACTATCAGCTTCTTGATCGACTGCCACCTCCCCCCTCCCCCTCCTTCAAATGTAAAGGGAGGGAAAGGAAATGAAACAAAATTAGGAGTGAGCAGCAGGCTTAAGGATAAAAAGACAGTGAAATCAAGGACAGCGGATCCCGTCGCAGCACAGCCGGCTCCTGGTCCGCGATGCGCTTTGGACCGTCCCCCCCCCAGCTCCCTTTCTCCAAGCTCCCCCTCCCTCCCCTCTCCATTCCCAGAGGTTCTTAATGGAGGGGGGCGCAGGCACCAAGTAACCAGAGAAACCGGGATTAAAATCGTGCTATACTCAAATCCATTAAAATTTATACTGTAAAATAAAATTATAGCTAATTAACTATATTAATGTACATGCTGAGGCTTTAAGTTAGAAATGAAGCATTCCTCTTATTATATTAGTGAAAGTCAGAAATAATCAGGAGTGGAGGAGCTGGCGAAGCGAGCAGGCAGACGGAGAGGTCGAGGGGGCTCTTGCCGAATAGACGGCCGAGGACACTGTTCCCGAACAGACGGCCGAGGACCCTGTTGTACAGAACACGTATTCCAGGGTTGAACAGACCCGTCGAAGTTGAGCCGTGACGGATCAGACCGTTGCCCACCGCTTTCCAGACGCCATGAAAGAATCCATGCGGTCGGTAGGCCGGCGACGGCAGATGGCGGCCGACCCGTCTGCCTTGGACAGGTGTGACAGCTCGGCTGTGGGCTCGGGAGAAGATGATGAAGACGTTCTTGTTGAAGGCCTCGTTGTTGGTCGGGTCGATCAGCTGCTCCAGAATTTCGGACTGCAGCCCTCTATGTCGCATGGCCCTGGCCAGAGAAGCGCACATAGATGGTCTATCCTACGGTAGCTCAACCAGGCCTTGGGCTCGATCTTGAGCTCGCCCGTGTTTCTGATTCATTCCGTCGGCTTCACCATCACCGGCGTTTGTTGTTGGCTGCTGGGCGTGCAAGATGCGACGACTGCTCCCCCGGGCTCCATCATCGGAATGCGATCGACCCCGACCCGTGCCCTGTGCCGTGATCTTTCAATGGCTCGCTCACTCCCTTATATACCTGCTATCAACTTCAATGACAGTCGAGTTATTTCTACGGCAGACAGAAAGCCGCGAGGCGTATCTCGAAGAGAAGAGAAAGTCGTGGCGACGAGCAGAGCCCACAGGGCGCGTTCTGTCATCCCCTAGACCGTGCTCGGGCAAGTCATGAATAATATGCCACGTCAAGGGTCTTTCATTCGGTCGCTCAGCAGCGGCATACTCTCATATGACCGCCCAGGCTTGCTCTCTGGTGCAGGCGAAGAGGCACGGGCGGCAGCGTGCTGGCAGCTGGCTGCCGCGAAATCGAGTAGGTATAGCGTGCATCGCCGCCACTGTGTCTGGCTCGCTATTTCCCGAAAAATAGCGCACCGAGGTGTCTTAAAACGCCCCATATAGTCCTCTAATAAAACTGCAGCCGTTTAGACCGCATAATTCCAGAGCCCATGTCACCTTGAATTCAGATAAATCAAAAGCCGATGATTACCTTGAACCAGGTAATTACGTATACGAGTACACGTACAATGTGAGACCCAAAGAGAGAAGGTAAAATGTAAGCCTGCCCTGTAACTTTCGATGAACTACACTCAGGTACGACTCAAAGACTCCTCACTCGAAGGCGGTGAAAAGAACATTGAAGAGTTTGATGTTGCCAAGATCTAAATCAGTCGTAGAATAGGATTAAAGCCTGACCTTGCGACGTTCTGGCCCAGAGAATTTGTTAAGTAACATTAACGAATGAAATCTCTACCAGGCAATTCACGGCGCGGGCATACTGTTGCCGCAGTGCTTACTATATGGATCCTGGAACGAAGTGGTGATTCGTCGCCGGCTTTTTCTACTAATGGCGAAATTGCGCGCTCTTTGCTGACTCGCTTTGAATTCTCACAATGCATTAAGCTTTTGGAATCCGGCAGTACCGGGTGACTACTACTGTCGCGCAGAATCGGCCATTATAGCAAAAACGTACGCGCACCTAATTGCTAGGTACGATCCTTATTGCGTCTTATCTTCTGACAGTACCCGCATGTAAGTATTTTGCACAAATCGTAGTCCTTCAGTGTTGCCCTGGAAATAATGGGAGAACTGTATAATAGGCTGGCTGGTCTCTTACAGGTTCAGCCTATGCTTCACCGCCGGCCCTAAGATTTCCTTGAAAAGATCTGAATAGAAGCAGATCCCTATCGATATCATTCATATGCAATGACAATAGAAGGCGTCGTTGCCATGGAGAAAAAGAAGCATCCCCGAACAGGGCTCGAACTAGCGATACCCTGTGGGTCCCGGAATAGCCGCATCCGGAGGATAAGTCAGCAAATGTGGCAGATCGAGTGGCACAAGCTGCACCAGGAGCGCCTTCCCCACTCGGCCACGGTTCGTCACCGACCCCAAAATCTGCTGGCCGGCAATTTTCCCCTCCCTTTTTCCTCCTCCGACTTCCGGGCCACAGCCTCACGCCTTTGCTATCACGAACAGACTTACGGCGAGGCTGGCGTTCACGTATTGGGGCTACAGCTGGCATCTCTTCAAATCGCCCTCCGTTTCTGATCTTTCGGATCTGCGCACCGCCGGAGTCGAATCAAGTTGGAAATCCGAGGACAACAAGGCGGCCGGTTTCTGTGGGCTTTGAGACGTCGACGAAACACCCGTGTTGACGGCCGATTCTTAAGGGATCTCGCCTCTACATTTTGAGCCAGAAGGACCGCCTCTCTAGTCTCGGCAATCCCGTTTGGGCCATTCTTTTCGCCAAAGTCGGGCGACAGGGAAGAGACACTGCAGACACCAAGAAGCGAGAGAGGGGGGGGTTGGGGAAGAGAGACACGATGTCTTCGTCGCTAAATCCTACCCGGCGAGGCGGCCTTCTGAAGCCGCGCTTCGCCAGGCCGAACCCCATCCGAGCGATGCGTGAGCGCGAAGAACGCCGCCAGGCCGCCTCTGCCTCGCAGCAGTCGCACGCCTCGTCGGCCTCGGCCAACCGCAGCGGCTCCGTCGCCGTGCCCGCCCGCCAGCAGTGCCTCAACAAGGCCTGTCCCAAGCCCAACGTCGTCGACGGCACCTGCCAGACCTGTGGCCGTGTGGCCGATGACAGCAACATCGTCGCAGAGGTCCAGTTCGGCGAGACGTCGTCCGGCGCGGCCATGGTCCAGGGCTCCTTCGTCGCCGCCGACCAGGCCGGCGTCCGCAGCATGGGCCCTGCCTTCAGGAGGGTCGGCGGTTCCGAAGACCGCGAGAAGAGCATCCGCGAGGCTCGCGGCCTCATGCAGGGCTACGCCCAGCAGCTCAACATCAGCGAGAGCCTCGTCACCTCGGGCACCCAGGTCTTCAAGCTCGCCTCGGGCGCAAACTTCGTCCAGGGCCGCACCCTCGCCAGCGTCGCCGCCGTCTGCCTCTACGCCGCCTGCCGCGCCGAGCCGCCCTGCAAGGTCATGCTCATCGACTTGGCCGACCTGGTCCAGCTCAACGTCTTCAAGCTCGGCCGCATCTTCAAGAAGCTCAACGAGGTGGTGCCCATCGGCAACGACGGCCTGATCCCAGTCTACCCCGAGGACCTCATCTGGCGCTTTGCCACCAAGATGGAGTTCCACCAAGACACGGCCAAGGTGGCCGAGGACGCCGTCCGACTCGTCAAGCGCATGAGCCGAGACTGGATGGTTATGGGCCGTCGCCCCTCGGGAATTTGCGGCGCCTGCCTGCTCATGGCCGCGCGCATGCACAACTTCCGCCGCACCGTCCGGGAAGTCGTCTACATCGTCAAGGTCACCAACCACACCATCCAGAACCGCTTGCAGGAGTTCAACGTGACCGAGTCGAGCAAAATGTCCGTCGAGGACTTCCTCAAGCAGGACTTCCTCGAGAGCTCACACGACCCGCCCTCCTTCTACCGCAAGTCCGACGAGTACAGGAAGAAAAGGATGCGGGGCAAGTTGCGCAAGCGGAAGCGCAAGGCAGCCGCCAAGGACAAGGATCACGACGTCGACGACGATGACGACGACGGTGACGACGATGTCGACGGTGACGGAAAGGACGACGACTTGGAGGGGGAGATTGATGGCGACCATGACGGAGACGGGCACCATCTGTCGTCGGAGCGTCAGGCCGTCGAGAATGCGGCCAAAGGCCAGCGGCGGCTGACCGAAGGCGGCGCCGACCTGTCCAAGGCCCCCGCCGTCGAGTTTCGACGCGACGCCGACGGCTTCATCATTCCGCTCCTGCCCTCTCAAATCCCTGCCGACCGCCCCGACAATGCCGACAACGCCGATGGCGGCGAGGACAATTTGGAGCGACTGGCAAATGAGTTTGGCGACACCATCGACGAAGAGCTGGACAAGGACGCCGGCGAATCCTCTAGGAAGGGCCGGCGCCGGCCTCCCAAGCCCCAACTTCCCATCAACGAAGAGTGGGAGCAGGACGAGGAGGAGCTCGAGGGGCAAATCGAGGAAATATTCAACGACCCCCTCACATACGAGCACGCCCTCGCCTACTCAAACGCTGAGCAGCGGGCCAGGATCCATACCAACTGGGCGCTGCGTCAGAAGCCGCAGAAGGACGTGTCGATGGCGGCCGACATCGGCGAGGACGAGTTTGCCGACGACCCCGAGGTGCTCAACTGCCTGCTGTCGCCGGAGGAGGCGCGCATCAAGGAGCTGATCTGGGTCAACCAGAACAAGGACTGGCTGCGGCAACACCAGGAAAAGGTCTTTCGGAGGAAGGTCGAGGCAGAGCGGCCAAAGCAGACGCGTCGCAGGCGGAAGCGGGCGCGAATGGGCGAGGGCCAGACCAGCCCGGCCAGCTCGGCAGCCGAGGCGGCCATCAACGTGGCGAAGGACAGGGCATGGTCCAAGAGGATCAACTACGATGCCATCCGCAGCATCTTCGACGTCCCCATCGCCGGCGGTCTGGGCTCGGCGGCCACGAGCCGCAAGACGAGCGTTGCGGGCAGCATCATGGGCGGCGCCGACGACGACAATGAGGAGGCCGAGGAGAGCGTTGCAGGGGGCGGCGAAGGAGGGGGGAAGCAGCAGGCAGAGCAGGAGCAGGAGGACGAGGACGATGCGGCGGAGCATGACTTTGACGAGACACAAGACTTTGACGAGACGCAGGACTTTGGCGGAGGAGGAGGTGAGTTCGAGGGCGGGTACGAGGACGACGACAACCCCGACCTCGACGCCGAGTACGGACTCGACGACTATGAGGAGTGAAGAAATTTGGTGCCTAACATAACCCAAGATGGGCCAAGAGACACTGTGCTTCTGGAATAGAGGAAGAACGGGGGGAGAGCCCTATTCGTAGCCATACCTGAGACGTCTCGTGAGATAACATACCTAGTGGGCAAGTTAGAGGCATCATGTAGCGTCGCCAACTTTGGCCGCCGCACTGGACCAAAAAGGAATTGGGAGCAAAAAGACACAGAAACTTCAAAAAAAATGGGCACGTTTGAGGTCATAGATGATGGGAGGAAGACCGAGCTTGTTCTAGCCGGAACCGTCGTGGGGGGCACCGCTGCTGTGTGTCCATCGAGCAGAGTGTAGGGTGGTGATGTCATGGACAGGACAGGTAGCAGACAACCGCTCTTATAAAGTCCGGATCGCACTACGTCGTCATTCCGAAGAATTGCTGCAATTACACCTTGGCCTCTCTCCGTCTCGTCTAGCGATCGAACGCTCCAAAGGTATCACCGACCGATTCCAGACACAAACGCACACTCGCAAGCCGGCAGTAAGCAGAGACGACAATGGCCGACAAGAGCTCGCAGCAGCCCGGCCTCGTGGCCAGCCACGCCCAGTATGCCAAGGGCGTTGTCGAGGTGAGTCTGCTGCCGTCTGCGCCCGAGAATCAGCTGTCATTCTCTTTTCTCTCTTTCTCTCTCTCTCTCTTTTGCGGAGACTTCCTGCCTGCTATGTCTTCTCCCCGCCCCCCAGCGTTTTGAACATGGCGCATTCTGACCACTTTCGCCCTCCGGCCCCCAGTCTGCAATCGGCGACGTCACCGGCTCTCAGCCGTGGAAGGACTCGGGCGAGAAGGGCAAGGCCGCTGCGGGCGAGGCCATGAAGAAGGCAGGCGAGGCGCGGGACTCGGCGGCGCAGGGCTACGGCAAGGCCGAGGAGGTCGCGGGCAAGCTTGCGGGGTGCGAGGGCATGCAGAAGGAGGGCTCCGTCAGCAAGGACTGAGCGAGGAGGCGCGGGCGGTGTACGGCTAAGCGCGTCTCGGGTGCCGTGTGCCGCGGACTAGATACCGTTCGTCAGCGACGCCGAATCCATCGTTGAAGACCACGGAGCGTGTGTGCTCTGGACGGGCCCGACGCCGTCTCGAGGGCTACCGATGTGAAAGCTCACCGAGACGCCATGAAGGCATTGCTTCGGACGTTGCGAGCCCTTTCTTGCCGTCTGTATCCTGGCGAGGTGAAGACTTCCAGCCATACAAATCGTCAACTACTAACGCAGGAGTCCAGCGCGCAGCTGAAGGCGCAGTGTCAAGCGCTGCTGAAGACGGCTTCTCTGTATCGCCGACTCCGAGCACCGCTGCTGGAGGCGAGAGGCTCTCACCTTCCTCAACACGGCTCGCCGACAGTCGACCGAACAAGTTCTTTTGCTGCGTTTCACGGAGATCGGGTACTGCCAGTCTCGCGCCTCTCTGTTGCTGGAGGCTGAGCGACTCCTTCCCCGTTGCTCGCGAGCGCGGCACGCCTTCCCATCAGCGCTTCGTCTTCCCCTGTCACGTGCTCCTGTCCCTACTCCGGTCCTCCTCCTCTGCTTGTTCTCCTCTTCTCCCTTCTCCTCTCTTCTCCTTTCTTCTTCATCAGCTTCCTCCTCCTCTTCGCCTCTCTCGCTCTCCAGACGTGGCCGCCGTCTGTCCCGCATCTTCTTCACGAACCCTTTGCTGTCGGCTCTTCTCTTCTCTTTCTTGTTAGCCCGCGCTCGCTCTTTGTATCGTCTTACTTCGTCTCGCCTCTGTAACGTCTCCTCTGTGCTCTGTCAAGCCTCGTCCCCGGTCTTCGGTCGTCGCTCGTGGCATGGGAAATTCAGTTGGCCGTGCTCAGTACAAAAGAATGTCGTCGACGCCTCTTCTCTCCGCTGCCGGCGGCCTTCCTGGGCCCAATGTGATGCAGGACCATGTGAGTGGCCCTGTGACTCGCCTCTCTCTGCCACTGCTGACTTGTGACGCTCTTGATAGCCTGCCTTTCTCCGAGTCAGCCATTCGCCATGGGGATTCATCCCCCAGAATGTCCTCGTCGCTCTGCGAGGCATCGTCTTGGCCTACCTGACGGCCACGGCTTTCATGATTGGCCACCACAAGCTCACCGAGGAGTCGGAGGTGGGCCAGATCCGGCACCTTTTTGACTTCGGCCTGATCAGCTACGGCATGGTGACGCTGTATCACCTCATGACCTTTGTAAGTCACCCCGGCCCCCCCTCGACCCGGTGCCCTGGCGACGATGGGACGCTGACGAGAAGCAGTGTTGGACCTTTACGCACCTGTACTACCCCGATGCCGACGCCATCCGAGGCGGTGTTGAGTCGCTGCTGGTCCGCGCCATGTCTCTTCCCAGCAACATGGGCAGCCTACGCAAGCAGTTCTACTTCACCTTGTTCTACGCAGTCACCACTGTCTTCTCCTTCATGAACACGGCCATCTACTGGTCGGTAACCCGCCCGCATGAGGGAGGCGGCGCCGGTGAGGCACTCTTGATGGCGGCTGCGGCAAGCGACGTGCCGACTGGGCTGGGCGAGGTTGCGAGCAGCTCGACCATGACTACGATTGAGGGGCCTTGTAAGTCTGCTACTACTCTTGCCCCTTGTCTGCTGTCACATGGTTTACGGCGCTGACGGGGACATGTAGTCAGCGATCTCTTCGGCGAGGGATGGTTCACCGTCTTCGTCCTTTGCAACCTGTACGGAGTCACGTCGGGCTTCATGGTCTTCGAGACGCTGTTCCTCAATAGCACCAAGCGGCCCATTGTGAGATTCCCCGCGGCGCCTGTCCCGCTCTTCCGGCCAGGGCGTGGCGCAGTGACTGACGGTTGAACCCCTAGGCCATCGGATCGCACTTCTTTGGCGTCATGTTCCATGCGGGCCTCTACCTCGCTTGGGCCGCGGCAGGAAAGGCCCTGACGGACGCGTTTCCCTTCTTCTGGCTTGACGAGGCCGAGGTTGGCTCCAAGGAGGCCGTGACCGCCTACTGCATGGGCTTCGTGCTCCTGTCGCCGATCAGTGAGTTTGACTTGGACGAGGCGTGAGAACGTGATGGTGACGCAGCTAACGCTTGACGGCGCGCAGTGTACACGCTGATGCTCGGCTTCGTGGGCATCCGCGAGGGCTTGACGCGCCCCGGGTCGGAGCAAGCCGTCGGCGAGGCACGTGAAGACGTGGACAATTGAAGGTGACGGCGGTGTCCTGAACGGCGTCGTTAAAGAGGACGCGGCGGGGGTGATGGCGGGACGCATGGAGAGCATCAGATAATGAGCAGCTTGGACGACGACCTAGACGAAGGATGAGAGACAAAGGGCGGACAGCATTGTTAGCATTCTTGTTCCCTAGAAGGTAGTAGCTGGTCTCGGAGACTGGGTGCGTCGAGACCGGGTAAAGGCAATGATATCGCTGTACGCGCGTATGCTGGGCGTCGAGATTGTTTGCCTACTTTTTTCCCTAGCATGTCTGGGCATGGCGCCTGGACGAGTGGCTGGATCGGTAGGGGCCTTGGTTTGTTTATATTCGCACAGAGATTGGACATGTCCATTGGCTGCGACTGGGCGTCAGCCCTTGCGCAGGCGGCCGCTTCTGGCTTGGACGCCTGATGGCTACCTGGGCAACGTGGACGAGAGCTGTGTTACCTGCCTGCCTGGCTGCCGGCTCCCTGCAGGTTCTGCCTGTAACACTCTGCCAAAGTGCCGATTGAGGAGGAGATGAAGGGGGAGAAGGAGGAGGGAGACAACGGTCGTGAGGCGGCTGGTGGCTGAGTGGCTTGTCCATGGGCGGTGAGGCTGTCACGTTGCGTACGTCGTGGCTGGCAAGGCCCGCCTACTATAAGCCTCAGGCCTCTTCTTCTTCCTGTCCTCCTCCTCCTCCTCTTCTTCTTCTTCACCCACAACGCCACCCAAGGGCCGCAAAGCTTCTCCCGTCGTCCGAGGTCGTATCGTGACAGCCGTCTGCGATATGATCGTCCGCCCGGGCCCTTCGTCAATCCTTTGTGCGTCGACCACATTCTTTTAACAACCTCGTCCTCTCCTCGTCGCCGTCGCCGTCGCCTTCAGCCTTTTCCGCGCTCGCTTCGCCGCTGTCCGGGCGGAGCCGCGGGAGACTCTGTGGCCGTGTGCGGGCGAGGCTCCCCGCGAGAGGGACACGGCGGGAAGAAGCTGATCGGCTGTTCGCCCGGCTGTCCTCCGCCGCCGCCGACGACGACGAGTTCGAGCGTCTTTTCGCCCGCCTGCCGCCATGTTCAAGCGCTCGTTCCGCTCCCACGACCGGAGCCGCGTCGACAAGGCGGCCAGGCTCAAGAAGCAGGCCTCGTTCCGCGACGCGGGCGCCAAGCTGTCGGCGCTGCAGAGGTCGCTCACCGAGTACGACCTGGCGGCCCCTAAGTCGTCGGCCGCGACGCCGTCGCCCATCGTGACGCTGACGGTCGGCCGCGACGGGCGCCTCTTCGCCGCGCACCAGGACGTCCTCTGCCAGTCGCCCTTCTTCGACGCCGCCTGCCGCGACAGCTACTTCGTCGACGGCCAGGCGCGGCGCATCTCGCTACCCGACGAGGAGCCCGAGGTCTTCTCCGCCCTCCTCGAGTACCTCTACAAGGGCGACTACTACCCCCGCCTGCTCCACGACAGGCGCCGCAACTCCTGGGAGCTCGAGGACGGCCCGCGCACCTCGCCCAACCCCGAAGCCGGCAGCGGCCGCGCCACCGTCCACCTGTCGAGCCTCGACGCCGCCGTCCTGCGCGACACCGTCGTCTACTGTGCCGCCGACCGCTACGGCCTCGACGAGCTGAAGCGTCTAGCCCTGCGCAAGCAGGGGCTGCAGGCCGGCATCGACGTCGCCACCATCCTGCGCTCCGCCCAGTACGCCTACGCCCACACCCCCGACACGGACAGCCGCCTGCGCGCCCACTACCTCGCCCTCATCATCCGCTGCCGCAAGACGTTCAAGCGCAGCGGCACCATGCAGGCCGAGATGGAGGCCGGCGGCTCTAAGCTGTTCTTCGACCTCTTCGTCGCCATGTGCAACCACCTCGACGACGTCATCGACGCCACCAATGCCCGCACCCCGAGGACCATCTGAAAGCGCGCTGCCTGGCCTTGCCTCGTCTTGCCCGCCGACAGACATGACAGGAAATTTTGTGCGTGAATGAGCATCGTTTGGAGAAGACACGGAAGAACCGGCCAGACTGCAAAACCGAGCCGGAACGAAAGGGGCCGCCGAATAGGCGAAGGGGATTCACGCTGGCCCCGAAATGGAGAAAAAAAAAAGATAATTCAACACCGAAAGCGGACGGAGAGAGAGCAACTTCAAGGGGAGATTGAGCTCTCGGCAGCATTTGGATATGCCTTCGCATGCTCCCCCATCACATCGACCTTGTCGGACCTTGGAGTATTGCTCGTTTCTTGGGGCTGGCTCCTTTGGCTTCTTGCAGGTGGGCTGTTGGTTGATTGTTGTTGGCGGGAGCGAGTCGAGGGGATCCGATGGCGCCTTCGCCGGCTCGATGTCCTCTGCTCGATCTTGTCTGCGGGTTTGGTCTTCTCTTTTTTTCCCTCCCTATTTTCAGATCCACTGTCCATCTCTTTCCCTGCCGGCTTCGATGCCGGCTCTGATTGATTTGTTTCGCCTGGTTGCGAATCTCTACTCCTTTTGCCATTCACTGCGGCGGTGGCGGGAATGCGTTCTCCTCTCTTGCACTCTGATTTGAAGCTGGCTCCTGATTTCTAATCTGCCTGACGGAGCCGACAAGAGAATGGATCGAGAGGCACCGGGCGTGATTGTCGGGACACTTGGCTGCCCCTCGCCCTAGCCTCCACGGGGCCCACCAAGACTGATAATACCCTGACAACAAGACAGAAATGGGACCCGGTCGGTTTCGGGGCACGGTTTCAAGCGCGAGGTGCGATTTACTGTTTACCATTTCTTGCGAGTTCAGTGCTGGCAGCCTGCCGTGGCAGCTTCCGCCGCGGCTTGCCTGCCAGAGGACGAAACTCTCCATTCTGAACCAAGGAACAGAAAAGATTTGGAGGAATGGACGCATCTGTCTTCCGCGATGACGTCTAGTTTCTGCCGTCTGGATATTTTTGTCGATTTTGATCCCTGGCGTGGACGTTGTTCGCACTTCTCTGCGAGATGGCGGACGATGCCCTACTCCCACTCCGCGACTGTGCCCCTCCTCTTGTTCGTCTGGAACGCAGAGGCGGGGTTTGCAGGGACGAGCGGGAGCCGCTGGGAGTCGAGTTAAATGAGAAAATCCGGTCGCCTCCGATTGTGACTGCGTCTCGCGTCTGCCTGTGACTGCTGATTTCGTCTGCCCCCCCGCTCGGACAATGTCAAAAAAGATTCGGCTTGAAAGGATGAAGCTACTGAGGCATTTGACGACTCGTTTTGAATGCTACTCACTACATTTGACTGTGAATTCTGTTTTCTTAACCTGCTGTATCAAGGCAAGCTACTGACGCGTATACAGCATCCGTGGCGGAGGCAGCCCCCAAGACCACGGTAATGGCATGCCCCCCCCCCCCCCCCGTCCCCCTCATCACTCCCCGCCGTCCTCCCACTCAACGTCGAAGTCGGCAAAGATGGCCTCGAGGCGACCCGGAGCCTCCTTGGCCGGGCGGGCGACGACGGCAGCGACCTCGAGCTCCCAGCCGTCGGCCGCGGGCTCGCCGAAGGGCCAGCACAGCTCGCGCAGCGGGTGCCTGTCGCCATCGCCAAGGTGGTAGACCCAGAGCGAGGAGCTGCGGGCCTCGAGGCGCAGCGTGATGGGCCGGCGGCCGGCGAGGACGGCGGCGGGGTCCGGCGCGGGGGCGACGCTCCAGTCGGCCCAGTTGTCGCAGCCGACGGTACTGAGGCGCGGCGTGCCGTCCAGGACCTCGATGCCGGCCTTGATCCACTTGGCGGGCGCCGAAGAGGAGGACGAGGAAGACGGGTTGCGGAAGAGGAGGAGGATGCCGGCTTGGTCGTACTGCTGGCTGTAGGTCGCGGTGAAGGTGAGCGTTGCGGCGCGGAAGCTGGAGACGGGGCGCTTGGAATGCGTCTGGTAGGGAGCTGGCTGCTTGTTAGTCTGATGAGCAGAGGGGCTTGGTCTCTTGCGATGCCAGCCCAGTTCAGCTTTATTCGCTCGTGAAGGGGTAAGAGAGCATGTGATGCGGTTGAGATGGCGATGACATGGGGGAGGTGAGTGAGGGGTATGAGTGCGCACGGGGAACGAGCACCGAGGCTCGGAAGCAAAAGCGATGAACAAGTGAATAAATAGAGCGAGAGAAAGAGACACAGAGAGAGGGGAGGGACAGAGAAAGGGTTACCGTTAAAGTCGTCTCGCGAGGGCGGCTTCTTCCAGATGTCCGTGTTGGCCTCGGCCGAGATGGTGAATGTAGATTTGCCCATGTCGAACTTGGCTGCGACAATGGACTGCTGCTCTTGAGGCTAGGGTTGAGGCTTAGGGGCTTAAAAAAACTAGAGCGCAGGCCAATGTTAGCGGCACTGGGCGTGATGACGAGGGGAAAGGCCCCCTCTTTGAAGACACATTGATAGCGGAGGGGACTGGGAAGCTTGTGCATCTGGATCAACATTTCTCCTTGGTCCCTAATTGACTCCTAAGTAATACACGGTTACGGTAAGCATTTAGGTTATAAACTCCGACGCTGAGTAGACTCGGAAACGGAAAAGGGTTGCTGGGTTCGGTTCCCAGCTCGACGCTGTGGACACGACTGACGGCAATGAAGCTGGCATGGCGGCAGATTCCGCCGATCTGATGTGAGGATTCTCGTTTGAGGGATACTATTGAGCGTCGCATCTTGTCGGAAGCGAAAGTTGAAATGGCGCATGCTAGCAACTGGTCAATGACATCAGTCTCGTCTTCAATTGAGCGTGTTTCCACTGCAGCCTTTCACAATCCTCGACTTTCGAGAACCTCGACTGCGCCAACATGGTCGGGTTCGGAATATACGCCTTTTTGGCGGTAGAACGCTCAAGCGATACTGGAATTGAGGCAAGGTAAGTCGACAGTCCGCGAACGATTTGTGTGCATGAGCCAGATTGGAGTAAGAGTTCGTTCAGGTACGAGTAAGGTATGCAGAACGAGAAGATCGTATTGGGAACCTGGTGTCTGGAGCGTGCTCTTTTGTCCCGATGACCGACTTGGTTGCGGCAGTGTATGTAGACGCTGTTTAGCACCTCCATCTTGCGATCAAGAGCTGCATGCCCCCAACGCTAGTAAGATTAATGGTATAGTGCTCGAATGCATTGATTTTTTTTTTCTCGTGAAAACGGCATACGCGTATGTCTCTACGTCGACAGGTGTATCGCTCAGGGCCTGACGACAGCATCGGCGTAGAGGCAGATGGCCAGAAACATGGTTCGTGGCGTCTGCTTATCACTAGACCTTTGATGTACATATGACTGGCATCGTCTCTGCCTGACGGGGTAGGCTTTCTGACCACCACAACTCGACACAGAAGCAAGTATGAGTATATAGGACAAGGTAGTCTCTCAACACACTGAGATTTCGTTTCAATAAACTTGAAGTCTGCTGATAGATGTACATGTATATGCTGGCTTCCAAGTGAAGCCAGGATATCGGTTAAATTACATATCTACATACATACAGTTTCTCGCCCCTGCCTTTGAGGGGGACTGGACAATTATCACTGTCAGTTATCCCTTGCGCTACACAGCATTATCTTGATATCTCGTCTCTACAACCTACCTCGTCGATCATTGACGATAACAATAGGACTCCCTCTTTGTCCTCTACGCCATAAGCGCCCGTGGGTTGCACCACCGCAGCAGCTCGGCAACGTCCTGTGCTGGCTGGTCAAGTTTCTGCTGCCTTCCGTTCTGCTAGCACCCGCCTGGGCGTAAGCATTGTCGCCGAGGCAGGCGTCCTAATCTAGCTGGTCATTTGTGGACGTGCAGCTGTTTCATCCCGGCCATTGTAATATTGACTCGGACTGGTTCCCAGCCGTAGGCAGACACCCAGAAATTCTCCGATGGAAACACCAACATTGTCCCAAATTGCTTCGAATACATAGAACCATCTTCATAATGGACATCTTAACCGGACCAGAGGGAGCTCGGATAAATAAGCACTCATCCCCTGCCAAAGATGCTTTGGAAACTCTGGCCTTGAACATCGAGACCTTTCTCCTACAGATCACTGCCGCCCGCCAAAGCACTTCCTATAATCCCCTTGTCGGGCTTTCTGTACCGTATGGATTGTCACTGTGGTAAAAAGAAAATGGCGAATACACCAGGCTGACCTTGTTCGCTAGCTCATCATCTTAACCATCGACTTGACCATGTGCTTCAAAGCATCGCCCTTCACGGTCTACCGAAAATGCAACCATCGGTCTGAGGGCGTGGAGAAAGTGTACAAGTGCAAAGATGCCCCCAATGGTCCTAATTGCAAGAACCCAACATACAACTACTCTGTATCGGATAATAGGATTAACAGATGGTGCGATAATTGCGTCGCAGCTGGAAAGGGAGCCAACTGAGAATGCCCGTTGGCCAGCACATCATCTGCAGCAATCGCTGGGATATGCAATACGCCGCAGCATAGGATCATAGCCCCGATATTGCATATGTTACGTAGCGTAATACTGCTCAATTTTAGGAACGTAAATGCTTCAAGCTTCCTCCCAATTTTATCTGGATGCTGACCGCTGAATATCGCATCATCATGAGAATCATACTACCTCTCCAGCAACCCCCTAAAGAATGTCTCAGCATAGGTCCGTCCCAAGGCTTGGTCTACGGCCTCGACAGAGACATCGTTCTCAAGCTTCCCTTTCAGTATGAGGTGACTTCAGATCTCGACATGGCCCATTGTTGGGACCTCTCGCTCGGCTGCTTTGTGGCTATGGAGAAGGAGCTGGCCGTCTACGACGCCCTGCGAGGCCAGCCGCACGCCAATTTTGCTCGGAGACTGGCACCTGACCAATCGGAGTACTTGTTTCTAGAGCGGCTTCGGCCGTTACGAAGCGTATGGCCTGATGCGGGCCATCGAGACCGACGGCGCTGGGTGCTAGAGTTCCTTGCCGCTATCGGCTGGCTCGAGAAACTCGGCTTTGTCAACGGCGACCTGGCCGTGCGGAACCTAGGCGTCGATCAGGCTAATCGCCTTAAGCTTTTCGATTTTGGATCTGCCACTCCACGCTCCCACCCCGACTACTCCAACGATGTCAGAAGAGACCACTTCCATCTAGCGACTTGCCTGCATTTCCTATTATCGGGGATTGATCCTTTTGACAATATTAATTCCCACCCTGAAGTCATTAGGGTTCGATCGCTATTAGAGTCCGGGCAATGGAATGTCGCCAAAGATGCTGGGGTCTTGGCTGATATTATCCAGGACGGGTGGACGGGCAGGACGGGATCTCTGTCTTTCCACGAGCTTTCGGAACGAGTCATTCATATTCTTGGCTCCGCCGATCCTGACTGTGTGCCGGCACCGCCAGACAGCTTCTACGAGCTTCTCGAGTCTCGATGTAGGGATTGGCTTCGTAATGCATCACGGGATCCCAATTGGAAGGGTGCTGATGAGTACGTTTTGGCGTGCCGGAGCGTGGGCCATGACGTGGATCTAGACGAGTGGCGTTGATTGATTGTTCAGATGGTGAGGGGGCCTGACTGAGTCTCATATCGCTTGATAATGGGCTGAGGGCTGAGGCGTACCGTCGCTCCCGCCGGATCCTGGGGCCGATCTACTCATGTCACCGAAAGAAGATGAAGCTGGGCGAAACAAGGTGGGGCTGTTGCATGAATTAGCTATCCGATTATCCGATGTATACACCAGGCACTGACGGAGTTGCGTCCCACGTGTCAGTGGGGGTAAAGAATTGAAGGCAGTTTGACTGCCAGGGCCAGAA
This sequence comes from Cordyceps sp. RAO-2017, assembly GCA_002591385.1. Taxonomy (NCBI): domain Eukaryota; kingdom Fungi; phylum Ascomycota; class Sordariomycetes; order Hypocreales; family Cordycipitaceae; genus Cordyceps; species Cordyceps sp. RAO-2017. The sequence goes on along the minus strand of NJEV01000020.1, from coordinate 43,405 downwards.
TTAGCTGGGGCTCCAAGCGGCAGATGGCCTCACTGCATTGCTTCATGTTCCGCATTGGGATAGCTGTATGTGTGAAACAGCCTCCGGACTGCTCAACTGCCGTTTGGTCTAAAACCCTGATCAGGGACAGCTTATTCAACGACAGACTGGTGTACCAACGAAAGAATCGACGATGGGCATTCTAATTGAGGATCGACTCTGTTACTGTATGTTGAATCAGCCTTGGGCACGATCTTGAGGCCGGGCACCACGGGGGCCGGGATAGGCAGCGCATCATGGCGTCACGCGGCAGTCGGATGGAGCACTGGCAATCAAAATTGGATCGCCTCTGCATTCGGAAGCGGCGGCAACTCGATTGGGGAATTGAACGGTCTCAACTGAGCTTCGTTCACATGCTCAGTTCAGAGAGTGAGCTTCGAAGCAGTAGCAGACCCGGGATAACGCGTGTGTCAAAATTCTCGCCACGAATCTCTTCGGCGTCTTCGTCCCATGCTCTCAAGTCTCTCTGTCAGGTATCTCAGCAGGTGAACTTGCAATCTCAAGTCTCTTCGAGTACATATTCACTAGCTGAGAAACCGGCCATCTTGTCAACTAGCAGCAGGGGTAGCATGTCGACAGTTTCATCCCACGGCTCCCACACCCTTCTTAAGGTGTTACTATGAACAAGCTTCGGCCTACGTTACCAGACCGTTTCAAGTCATCACTGACGGAGGCCGCGGCCTCCTAGTACTCGGATCACGACCGATTAGCCCTTCCAATATTCGCAAGGATCCAAGACTTATGGAGGATAAGGGCATCATAATGTTGAGGCCTCTCCTGAAAATTGTTCCAGAATTATGCAGCAGCGCAATGAGATCCGAGAATTGACAGTGCTTGAGAGACAACCATTATATAAAAACGACATGGACTACGTGCCCTTGGTTGCAAAGTCTTCCAAGACAAACATCCGGGCCAGCCGAGGGGTTGAACGCCAGGCGCCAATTAATGTGACTGGTCCGCCCTGGACATCTAGTAGGAGTTTTTCTGTTCGCGGAATTCCCAGAGAGCCATCAATATATGTACATATTGGGCCAAGTCGCTGTAATCAATTGATCTGCCGCACCGTCACCTGTTCGGAAACATGGTGTTAAAATGGGAAGAAAGACCAGATGAGTTCAAAATCGTCGAGTGTTTTATCGGCCCGAAAAGTGCTCATGTCTGCAGAAAGAAATGCCTAGACTCGAAATCAGCCGCTCAGCCAAGATGAATGCCGCAGATTGAAGTCACGCAACCGGTTTCTTTCCCCTCGTAGCTGAGTCTGGGGATCCCTTGTTTGGGCAGACAAGCATCGAGATCTCTGACAACATCTGACGAGGCATCCTCTAGAGCGGGGTGCGATTGGACGTGGGCCGGGGAAGACCCTGCCCATCCCAAGAATCATTCTCGATATGTTCTATATGTCTCTTGAGTGTACATATATGGGGAGGAAATCATAAAAATAACATCATTACAGCCACCGGGAACTGAGGCAAATAAAGACTCAAACTCCGAGCAAGCCGCGAGAGAAAGACTGCATCTACATGTATGTTGAATCCACAATTGAACCAGACTCATGTCAAAGATACCCCTGCTCGGTTCCCCCAAGACCATTGACTAAATGTATAAGATAAATATTATAGGTTTGCCAAGGAAGGCCGCTTTTGAACCACGTGTCATGGTTTGATGGATTGTACATATATGGACTTTTCGTTAGTCGACTTTATGAGGTGTGTGCAAAATGCCTACTGGGAGACTGTAGTATCTGCTTCAGGCACAGATCGACGAGAGAAGTGGATTGGCAGGCTCTCCGGAATTTTAGGCTGTAAGACAACTGGAACGGGCGAGATCAGCCTTGTTCCGTGACATTTCCCGCTTTCTGCCTTGGCGGCTTGCACGTCGGCTGCCTTTGGACGCATGACGAAGACGCGAAGTGCGCCTTGGTCAGGCCTCATACAGCGTCATGGTTCAGGAGTCTTTGAATTGAGATGCATGAATTAAGGTCAGAAAGTCTGTCGTTCTATGTCACAGGCATATCTCGGCCGACCTCTGGGCTTTCTAGCAACATGGCAAGATCGAAAGGTCCAGGTTGAAATACTCTGCGCAAGGTCATTATAAATACAAGTAGTTTTCTGCTTATGCCGAGACTGGCAGAACAGAAGATCCTTCATCATTGACAGAAGCACGGGCGTTCATCCCATTCGTGTTGCCGTCACGTTATCCCAACCTGAGCGGCAGGACGACCAACTCTCTCCTGCTCCCCCCCAACTGCAGAACCAGTGATTAACAGACAGTGGGGTTTTGAACATGCGTATTAGAGAGTTGATCATCGGCCTCATCCAGGCGACAACGGCAGTTCGGGCAGGTCAAGTCCTGGGAAAGACGGGCAAAAATGACCGGAGTACGTTCCCATCGTTTGTTCGTGATCTCTACCGGTATACGAATTTCTAACCAGAAACTGCGACTTTCAGGCCTTGAAAAGCAAGCTGAGGCGGCAGGATTTCACCGGTTTGAGTGGGTAATGGACCATTTTAAAGAGGGAGATAAGATTGCTCGCTCCTCTGCGCCTCATTATGACGATAGAGTTGGCAAAGACGAGACGCAAGATATGGCTGCGGATTCTATTAAGTTTCTAAAGCAACAAGGCATCACTCACGTTATTAGCCTAAACCACTATGCGGATAACGATAAGATTCGGAAAGCGCTCCAACAGGCTAACATTGCTTATACGCCCTTGCCCACTAAAGATTTTAGTCCACCGACTAAAGAGCAGCTTCAAGAGGCTTGGAAGGCCTTTTCCAAGTATCCAGCCTCATCGCTAGTCTACTGTGGCTACGGGCACGGGCGAACAGGGACGCTGATCTCAGCGCTCCAGATCTATGCAGAGAGCGAAAAGTCTTCCCCTGGAAGTCTCACACGTGCCGACTACGATAAGAATCACGTAGAGAAGGATACTCAGCGGCAGCTCCTGGACACCCTGCAGAAAGAGCTAAGATTAAAAGGAGCAAAAGCGAAGGGGCCCAAGACAAGTGCCAGCAGCAATGGCTCGGATATGCCGCCAAAAAAGAAGAAGGGCCGTCAGCGAAATTAGTGCGAACAGAACTCCTAGCCAACAGGACGCTTCAAATCGTGTACCTATCATTATCGTCTCGCCTTCACCCCAAAGTTACATGTGCTCAATGACTTTTTAGCTATTTCAAGGTCTTTTATTGTACGCACTACAGTTTATTTTAACACGGGTCACTGCATGCAATTAGGGTTAAAAAAAACGCCTTGCAATACTCTCGTATGTCGTATGCCTCTTTTGCATCACTGCTACATATATTATATCTCATCAGCCCTAAATCGCCCCCCCTGGGTCAACCCTCTTGGCTTTTCTGAAATTCTCGATTTTAGTTTTGGGAACCCGCTGTCAGCCCCAAGGGAAGCAAATTATACATGTACTTTACTTCGTTCGGCTCGTAGAGGAGCCCTGCGGTCTTTAACCTAGGTATCTACTGCTCTTTAGGAGTTCTCATTTACACCATGTTTCCGAGCAGCTGACGGTCAACTTCACTGTCTCCTATTCTCGGCAGTTGATCTACGATGTTAATTTCCTCCGGAATCGCATCTGATGGGAGCCGATCGTGTAGAAAATCGTACAACGCCTGCTGAACGGCTTGCCTGGCTTGCTGCTCCAGCGGCTGATTGCTCAACTCATTTTGCACACGGCCTTGGTGATCGGTCGGGAAGCGAAACAGGGTCCTGCCGCAGTCATCGGATGGCTGATGACGATGAAATACGGCATCCAAACCACCGCGCTGTGTGTGCTGCCTCGCCCAACTGATCTCCACCCGATGACCGGTTCTACTAGACAGGGCTACTAGGTCTAGGGGAGAAAACGAGGGGCACTTCTGGCTCTTGTCACGAACGGACGCGAGCCAGTCCGAGCCCTGGCCAAGATCTTGCTCTCCCCTGTCGTGCAATGAGTCGACCACGTGCCTCTCAAGGATTGTCTTGCTGTATGGGATGTTGCTGACGGCCAAGGCGTCAGAAGTCGAGGCCAATAGATGAGAGAGGGCATCATGATCGAGATTCTGCCGCCGAAAGTCGATCCAATCTTCCTCTATCACGTCGTGGATCTTCTGCCGAGGCCTGGCTCCTGCAACATGAATCACAGCCGTATACCGATAGCAGCTCAGCTCGTTAGTCACTTTCATCTTCTTGGGCAGAATTTCGACGTGTTCTATGAGTTGAGGAAAACGGTCTTGCAGGCTTGTGAAAAAGGCCGGATCAATGAGCAGCTCCAGCTCGGCCCGCGACATTTCCACCACTTTTTGTCGGACTTGTTCCTTGCTTGCGTTGCCACCGAGCTTGCAGAGTGCTTTGCTGACGAAGAATTCCTCCTCAAGCGCGTAAGACCTCACGTCGCCGAAGACGATTATCAGCACGCCCTTGAGGGCCAGAGTGTTCTCCACTACCTTGAGCAGGTAATCTCGGCTCGGGAAGTATTGTGCGACTGAGTTGATAATGACCAGATCGGGGGAACACGAGGCGAACAGATGCAAGTCAGTCGCTGTGCCATGACGCACAAGCACTTTGCTTGCCAGTTCGGGCATCGACTTTGTTATAGCCGTGACGAATTCAACGGCGGCTTGGGTGAGCTCGATGCCGATATATGAGCGCAGTCGTTTTGCCAAGTTGAAGAGCATCATGCCAGAACCGGTGCCGAGCTCGAGTACATCCAGTAGACGCTGACCGTTGCAGCAAAGAATGGTCTCGATTATGTCGTCGAGCCACTCGTTCATGGCTGTGTTCCCTAACAGGCTCCCATCGTACGCAGAAATCCAGCCATGAAAATCTCTCCCAATCTCCTCGGGCCGCATATTGTTCTCGATGGTAGGATAGACGGCTGCATCAAACACCGTCTCCCATAGCTCTACCTGCTGAGACGCGAATCCATCGCCCATGCCCGCAAGGCCTTGGTAATACTCAATCGCAAGCTTGCGTAGGGTGACAAAAGCGGTCATGTCATCATCTTGCCACTGCACAGCGACATCCTCGATGAATTCATGGCTGCGGAGTAGGCTTGCGACTTTTTGATCCATTTTTTTTCTTTTGGAACACAGAACTGTGACGGATCGGTCTCCGGACAATGAGTTGCCAGTCAAGAGACAAGAGCCCATGTATTTTACAATCGACCGGAGAGCCCACGTTACTTGTAAGAACAACACCACATGCAAACGGGGGCACAGTCATGAACTTCCCTCATCCTTGGTCCTCATACTTGGTGTCGATCCAGCCGGGGTGGGGTTATGCATCAAGCTTTACTTGGTTCTCCATCAGCTTCCTCCACCTTAGCAGCTCACACGTAGTCATAATAGGCCACTTATAGTTCTATACTTAGCACACTCCTTCCGGCTTCAACGCACCCCTATAGCCTATTTATTGCCTTAGTTTGCGGGGGTGGAGCATTGGACTCAGAGGTTTCTTGGATTCTTACATACATACCGTACATATTTACCCGTACATGTAGGCAGCATGAACCCACCCCCCCCCCGTTTTGTGTCGTGATCAACACAGTAAAACTTTGCACTGCACACTCGCGGTATACATGTATACAATGCGTCTGGAGATCTTGAAGGGTCTATGTATTTCTACGGCTAATGTTTCTCAAGTATAGGAGGATGCTCATCATTGCTCCTCTCATACCCGTCTAACAACTGCTTCAGCCGAGACTCTCGGCTGAGCAAGGCGTCGGGACTGTCAAATTCCACAAGCTCGCCCGCCTCGAGAACGGCAATGCGGTCGCTGCCTAGTATGGCTTTCAGGCGGTGCGCGATTGTAACGACTGTTGCATCTTTAAATTCGCTCTCAATCACCTTGTTGATCAGACCCTCGGTCTTGATATCAATACTGTTTTAAAGTGTGAGCGTTTGTCTTGTCAATTCTTTCCTCCCCAGGGAAACTGAACTTACTTGCTTGTCGCTTCATCAAGTACCACAATCTTGCTGCCTTTCAAGATGGCTCGAGCGAGGCAGAAAAGTTGCTTCTCGCCTTGTGAAAACAGGCCATCCTCCATCTCAACGTCCAGCCCACCCTTGTTCTTAATCACATGGTCAAGATGAACGGAGACAAGGGCCTCCGTGATTTCCTCATCTGACTTAGTACCATGCGGGTCGGCGTTGAGTCTCACCGTGCCCGCCATGAAGAAAGGATCCTGGGGAATCCCATTGAGGATGCTTCTTACCGTGTTGGGGTCGACGTGTGAGATGTCAACACCGTCAACCGTGATGGAGCCCTCCTCGATGCCAATCATCCGGAAGAGTGCAAGGGCCAGGGATGTCTTGCCACTGCCCGTCCGGCCACAAACACCAATCTTCTCGCCAGGCTTGATGCTCATTGTTATGTTTTTCAGCGCCGTAATTTCGCCATCTTTGTATGTTGCGACTAGATTCTCGATGTCAATTGCTCCTTTTCTCGGCCAGTCCGACGGTACTGCCTTGGTGCTAAGTCCCTTGGTCTCGGAAGGAACATTCTTCTCGAAGTCACGAATTCTCTGGATGGAAGCAATGGATGTCTCCATCTGTGTCCAAACATTGACGACAGTGGTCAAGGAACCACTCAAATTGATGAGATTTGCCAAGGCGACACCGGCAAAACCGGGACTGACCTGGTGACGCAAGCCAATAATGACGATTCCGAGAAGCAGAAGGACAAACCCAGCCGTGAGGCAGTCAAGAACAAGGCCAAGCCACCTCTGGACGACAAGAAGAAGATAAAACGGCCGCTGAGACCGCTCGAGATGATGGTAGAGAAGGTCTTTAAGTGGCGCCTGCCACCCAAAGGCGCGGATGCAGACGAGACCGTCAAGAGACTCGACAAACTGCGAGTAGAGAGGGGCTTTTGTTTCGATGTCGAGGTGTCTCAGCTGTCTGGAAGTGCGCAAATATACGCTCTGCAATGCCCAGAGAATAAGGATGATGGCCGGGAAAGAGAGGGCAAGCCAGTAAGACGTGTTCATGATGAGGAGCATCTGACCGACGACAATGAGCCCACTGCACGCAATGTTCAAAGCGGCCAGAGGAAGCTCATTGTCCACAATCTGCAGGTCCTGACTGAATCTGTTGAGCGTGACGCCCGTGTCCGTTCTCTCAAAGAAGGACAAAGGGGCCTGCAATGTTGTTGACAACAGCGTATGGTGGAGATAGAGACCGGACGTGACCACTATGGTGATGACGGCATGCCAAGCAAATAAAACAAGAGAGGCGAGGCAGAGGACCTGTAGCATGGCATAGATGCCAATGTAAAACGCTGTGCGGTTCCAAGGGTCTTTGGCATTGGCATCGGTCCACCACTTGGCCCATATATACGGAAACGTGTAGAGAAAGGCGTATGTGGCAGCAAGTGCGACGTAAAGAACAGCCATTGTGTATCCAATCGACCGAATATAGTAGCGAAAGGCTCCGTGTGGCTTCCCGGGCTTCTTATCTTCACGGGTAACCTCATGTTGCTCGGTATACGTAGTCGCCGTGGCTTTGCTTTCCGTGTCCTTATCGGGCGGGCTGCCGGGACTGAAGTGCACTTCGGGAAGGCTTTGAATGCTCGCGATATCCAATTTGCGAACATAGCCATCGGCCGCACTCAGCTCAGAGAAGGACCCCTGTTGGACAATGTCTCCACCGGGCCCGACGCACACGATGTGGTCTGCATACGGGAGGAAATGAACCGCATGCGTTGCGAGGATCACGGTAGATGCATTCCGCTTGAGGAGTCCATCCGGCCCGAACACATGCGCGAAAACCTGATTTCCTGTAGTGGCATCGAGGCCGCTCAGGACGTCATCGAACAGATTGATGTCCCGTCGAGCAAAGAGAGCGCGCGCGAGAGCTAGGCGTTGCTTTTGGCCGCCGCTGAGGCTAATGCCCTTACTCCCTACTTTGGACACTTCGCCGTCAGGAAGCTGGGCGAGGTCTTTGTTCAGAGCGCAGGCAGTCAAGACGGTATTATAGTATTCCGGGTCGTCACCAGAAAACTTGGTGATGTTTTCCTTGACCGTGCCGTTCATAATCCAGGGTGTCTGATCGCAATACGCGAGGCTTGTAGACGGCATGCTCACAACCGAGTCTTGGGTGTGCGGCACCTCTCCAAGAAGACTCTTCAGCAAGGTGGACTTGCCACATCCGACAGGTCCGATAATCATGGTAAGTTTGCCACGAGGGAACGAAACGTGAACGTTTCGAAGATCCAGCGTCGATTCGGGTGACCAGCCAAACTTAACGCCACAAATTCGTATCTCGTCGGCATCCTTCTCGCCAGCATCTTGGACAGAAAACTCTCGTTCCGGAGTCTCGATGAATTTTCCAATTCGATTAAAACAGGCAATCATGGACGAGATCTGAGGGCCAGACTGGAAGAGCATGCTCAACGGTTGCGACATGATGGTTAAGAAAGATAATGAGACAAACATCCTCGAGGCGTCCAACGCCTGCGAATTTCCGCGGGCCACCGCGATGAAGATGGCAAAAGTGAGGACGGGGTTTATCATGACGGGCACAAACCCCATTATCAGCGCGCCAACTTGCCACCAGCGGAAACTGGCTGCTGCTTGCAGTTCTGTAGCCCTCAGACGCTGGATCGAGTCTGTCAACTTGGGCGCGAGGCCAATTATCTTGACACTTCTAATGGATGATAAAGTCCGGCTGGTGACTTCGATGCGCTTCTCGATCTTGCTAAGCCAGTTTGCCTGCTGGCCCCCGGCCGCTCCGCTGATTTTCAGTGTCCCGTAGCCACAGGCGGCGGCGACAACGAGGGGCAAGACAATGGCGACGCCCGTCTGTTTCTCGAGCAGCCAGGCGGCCAAGGCGACTTGGATAACGTTGGCCCAGATGTCGTGAATGGTCTTGATCCCGAGGGCAATTCGTTCGATGTCGGCGCTCATGACGGTCACGGCTGACGATTTGTCGATAGCCCCTGTGCTCAGCTGCATGGTTCGGTTGTATACCATTGCCACAAGTCCGGCTCGAACACAGGCGATGAACTTGAAGGTCTGGTGAAAGTACCAGGCATTAGAGACGGCAAGGCCGATGTAAACAAGAGCGTAGGCGCCAAGCAGGCCGTAGCCGTCGTTAGGCGACTCGGGACGGTCATCCAGGAAGCGGATCAGACGTGACAAGAGGATAGGCGTCGTGGCCATGAAACCGACCATGCAGAGTCTTGGAACTATAGGTGTGAGTAAACGCGGCAACAGGGCCCTGACGGTGACTAGCAAAAGCCTGTTCCTCGACCCTGGCTTGGCTTCAGGAAAAACGCTGTCAGAATGTCGTCGGCAGATTCCCATCCGGGACGGGCACTCACATCTCTTCCATCCTCGCCAAAGCTTCTCCTCCAAAGGACCAGGCGCTGCGTCGATGGGTGGCGCGTACAAGTCGTCCACTACCAGTGTTCTCCGGAAGCCTGCGTATATCAAGGGCATCAGCCACAGGAAAAAGCTGCGCGAGACGGCGCCGCACTTGTCCTCGGGGCTACGTGCGATATCGACGGCGCGAGTCAACTTCTTCGGAAGGCTTTCGAAGACGAGAAGTGTAGCTCGGATGACATATGAAGCAGTGAAACAGGAGGCGATGGCTCCGTTGGCACGACGTATCGTCCACAAGGTGCGGACCTGCGCCATCTCCAGCAGCGTCATGAGAACTAGGAAGGAGCAGAGCAAAAGAGACGGCTTGATGGTTCTTGTGTGCTCAAGCCAGAAAAGCGGTGCCATTGTCAGACTGGCAAGCAGAGAGATGACGGCCATAGCGATGGACATCCGGGTCCTGGTGTCGGGATCGCGAGACCATAGAGCCACAAGCGCCAACTGCAATCCTCCCATGCCCAGGACCAGCAGAATCTCGGCAAGGGCGACGACGCCCGTTGCCAGCCTCTGTTCCCTGCGCAGGAGCTGCCATATCCTCAACCAGGCGAGAATGAGGAAAATTGTCGTTGGCAAAGTCGAGAGTATTGACTGTTCAAAGAGCAGGGTGAAGTCAAAGGTCCGAGAGCATTCGTTCACAACCGGTCCCCAGACGTCATCTAGGTCGGATGGGCAGAAACTCGCCATTGCGATTTTCCTGGGAAGTGTGGTCTTCCTGGGTTCTCCAGATCATGTTCCTCTAAGGTCAAAAGCATAACATAAAGGAAATGACGGAAGATGCTTGTCGCGTGACGCAACGAGGACAAGCCGTAACGATCCAGAAGGATCGAGACCGAATCAAGGATGGACCATCACGGGACACAATAAGCGGATCATACCCAGAGGACGCGTGTGGGGTGGCCGTAGAAATCTCCCCAGATTTTCCCTTGTGTTATGTTCGCCTACTTATCCACTGACATGACCTATTTTGTACATCGGCATCCGCTTTACTCACTGACTTTTTCTTTAGCTCCCGAGCTGCATCCATGTCAACAGAGGACCTAGTGTTCATGTTGGTGAACCTATACATACTCATGTATATTTTGTCTTGAGAAACTCTCAACTTTTCTCTTTCCTCCCGCCCTCAATCTTTTATCTTGTCGAAAATGTCGCTCTCAAGCCCCAGCCGTACCCTTCTTCTCCTCATTGACATACAGCAGGGTTTCCGCGACCCTTTACATTGGGGCACTGAAAGATCAACGCCCACGTTTGAGGAAAACATCGCCAAACTACTCACGGCGTTTCGAGCTGCCCCGAACACAGAGGTTCTCCACGTCTGCCACCACTCACCATTTGACGCCTCCCCCCTTCACCCCTCTAAGCCGGGTGTGAGGTTTATGGAGTATGCGGCCCCGTTACCGTCCGAGCGCATCTTCGTCAAGACGACAAACTCGCCCTTCATAGAGACAGACCTGGAGAAGGTGATCAAGGACCTCCATGCCCAACGCCTCGTTGTAGCGGGCCTGATGACGGCACACTGCGTGGCGACAACGCTGCGGATGGCAGCGAATCTACGTGTTGTCGACCACTCCTACGGCTGCCCCATCAAGAACCAAACTCATGGCTCAGACGCCGAGATCGTCCTGCTGGAAGATGCCACTGCCACCTTTAATGTCGGCCATCGGGGCAAGAACTACGATGCGGAGACTGTGCACGCTGTCCATTTAGCAACCATGAAGGATGAGTTTTGTGATGTGGGGACAACGGATGAGGTGATTCGATCCTTGCATGAAGTGTAAGCCGCAGTATACATAAATGCGGTGGTATGCATAGGTTACGATTGAAATAGAGAGCGTATTTTGGCGATTTGTAAGTTATTCGTCTCTATATACATCCCATCTTGTTCGTAGAAAATGATAAACAAGCGTATGTACCTCCGTGTTAAGATCGCCAGAACCCTATATGTGCATATATGTATATATGTACACATGCATGCAACGCTACGACCTTAGATATCGGTACACGGTTGTCTGCCAAAAAGGTCGTTTCTTGTAGTCACCCAATTTCTGCGGCATGCTCTCAAAAGCATCCGCAAGAAGCGGGCCGTTGCCCTCCTTCTTGATGTCCTCTATCGCCGTCACGTATGAGCGCACACAGAAGACGACGGCCTGGGACTTCGGCAGCCGCACCAACGTCTGGTGCTCAACGCGCAGGTAACATTGGTCGATGTGGACGTCGTCCTCGGTATCCGGGAGTGTCTGTCCAAGCTCCGGATAGTAGTTGTTTCCATCGACTCGAAACAAGGACGACCCATCCGTCTGCAGGCTCCACTGTGAGAAAACCGTTTATCAGTGACACCGTAGAAAACAAAAGCTAATGGAGCTGCGCAGTCTGCAGCAACGTACGTTAAACCGTTCGATAAATTCCCACCCTTGCAGGCGTGCCAAGATCTTATCTGCACCTTTGCCAATGCGCTTCTCGTAGCCGGGCACAGGTTGGTGGATGGCCCGCATACTCATGCCCTTTCGGGCAGTTGTCAAGAATCCCCCCGGAAAGCAGGCGATCCAGCCCTCGAGTCGCAGCTCACCCTCGTCATCCGGGCACATGAAGTAGAAGTCCTCTTCGATATTTTCGCCGAGGTTGCGCAGCATCGTGTCATGATCCATCCGGCGCACATCCACCGAGTACACCTTGCCCGTGACCTTGTTGAGAAATGTATCACCCGTCAGGGAGAACATGGCCGGAAAACGATATGGCAGAAACCTGGCCATGAGCTCCGCATAAAGCTCCTCTATCGCGGGGTTGACGATGGGGCCACTTCCGATGGACTCTGCGGGGTGGGCGTCCATGATCGCATTGCGTTCCTCCAGCCGCTTGAGGTAACCCTGATCAATGCGGATCCATTCTGCCTTGGCCATCTTCTTGATTCCTTCGAAAGCTTATCAGCCCAAGTTTTCTTTTGAATTCCCGGCCCAATTTTTCGCTTACCCATGGCAACATGCTGCTTGCTCTTGAAAGGTCGATAGGCTATTGGCTTGACCCGTGTCCAGTCTGAGTCCTCGCTCGGACCATACTCGTCGCCTTTCCCACGACTCCCTTCACTCACTGCATGTGCCTCGACCGTGTAAGAACCGCCTCTACTGTTCTATGCATCTCGTTAGCTCCGACGCCAGACGCTTCCATCTAATTCCAGGCATCCAACTCACCAAAATCTTCCGAGGCAGAGCCGAGAGAACCACGATGAGGAGCAAAAACAAAATCAAGAATACCCCGCTTGGCGTCATGACTTGTCTGGATAGCATGGTTCAAGCAGCTATAGCAAGGCTGCTGTTGTCTATGTAAGATTCTGGCTAGATTATGAAGGTGTAAAAAGATGCCACGCTGTATAACTCGATGATCCGTTTCCGACTGTGAATATGATCACTTCTATCGAGATATAAAGCTTCTATTAAATATCTGTTCACGACTCCCACAATCTACATGTAATCGTATCATTCTGCTTTGCTGCCATTCTGTATAACTTTGCACCCAGTAAGGCACCTGCATTCTTTTGTACGAGCCTCCATGTCTTCATTTTATGAGAGATTGTCTCGATCAGTAGCAAAAGTACCAAGGCGCTGATATTGATGTCAAGCCTAGACAGACCCCGGGCTTTTAGAGGAGAAATGTGTTATTAGGATTGAATGAGGCATCACCTGCAAGAGCGATCGTGATCGAGCTTATGCATTAGGTAGGATCATGTCGCCACTCAAAGCGTGACTGAAGCTTGAACTCCTAACCTCGGCATATTCGGTCGGCTTTTACTTTAACCTATCGTGAAGCTCGTAGGCGCCATATACATACTAAAAGTTGAGTGAAATTCGACTCACCTGCGTACACGTAGGAAGCAGAGGGATGGACTGGAACCGAGAAGACGCATACACGTCATGTGACCCACCTATGCTGCTGCCCGCGTGAGACTCACACTGCTTGCTGTACCCATTTTTGTGATGCAGTGAGAGGAGGAGCTGATGATTATCAACCCGTAATGGTTTACCCGGCGGCAGATACAGGATCCGGACGTCATACGCAGATCAGGTGCAGCAGTCTGTAGTATTTCGTGCCTGGGATTCAAACAGACGTCTCGGGCCTTGAGTGCACGTGTTCATCATCGAATCTTTCGACGGCCGGTCGATGCCCTCTGACACAACAAGAGAAAGAAAAGCAAGCCCTGCGAGATTGATCTAGGTAAGTAGAAATCACTCATCGCTAACTGGTGTGGACACAGCAAGACAGTTGTCAAAATGGACTTCGAGAGCCTCTGGGCGGAGGCGCTTCTAGATTCTCCAACTCCGCTATTTCCGCGATCGGGAATGCGCGGTTTAGCGCAATCGAAGCCTTCGTTGGAGACTGGCACTCGGGAGTTGGAGATAGATGGAAATTTCACTCATGCCTCCCACCATTTCTTGTTAGCTTGGGCATTGATCGTGGGCCGCTATTCGCAGACCAACGTCATTCTCTTCGGTCTCCATGATAGCCGGTCGACTTGGCCGGTTCGATTCAAAATCGGCGCCGAGTCCTCAGTAGGGCAGCTCTGTTCACAGATTTCAGATTGTTTGACTCGATTCGACAGAGTTCACTCAGTCCAGGACTCCGCTGTCATAGCAGCCAGAGGTCGAACAGACCGACTTGGTAGCGTCTTGCGCCTTGAGTGCCGAGATGCAACCCCGACTGCCAACGACACAGGCGTCCATTGTCCAGTAGTTGTCAATTGCCACTTGGACCTGCCAGAAAAACGAGCACGATTGAGCCTCAATTACGCCGAGGAGGTGCTATCGTCGGGTCAAGCCGGCCGACTTCTTGGCCAATACGTACACACTATCAACAATGTACAGAAATGCGCCCAAGATGTGCCCATTTCCGATATCGACATATGCCCTCCTGAAGATCATCGTCACATGCGAAGCTGGAATGGCCCTTCACTGGCACCGGCTGCTCAGTGCATACATCACGCCGTTGAACATGTTATTGCAAGGGATTCTCATGCCCAGGCGGTCGAGGGATGGAACGCTTCCTTCACCTACAGCGAGCTAAATGAGGTGTCATCCAAGCTGGCAGCACAACTACAACGTATGGGCGTTCGGGAAGAGACCATAGTTCCTCTGTGCTTTGAGAGGTCGGCATGGACTGTCGTGGCAATGCTCGCGGTTCTCCGCGCTGGCGGCGCCTTTATGCTGCTGGACCCGAGCCACCCCGAGGAACGCCTCAAATCCATGATCACGCGAGTTGAGGGCGCCCACGAGATGGGCCCAATCGCTTGTTCACAGCTCCAGCTCAAGCTCTGTACGCGACTCTCAACTAGGGTCACGGTCGTGGACGCTGCTCGTGTTGCCGAATGGCCATCACCATCAGATACTCTTGCCACGCAAGTCGGGCCGGACAACACGGCTATAATTCAGCATACATCAGGAACAACGGGTTTCCCCAAGGCAATAGAAGTGACTCACAGTTCGTACTGCTCGAGCGTGCGAGCTCACGGCCCTGAGTTCGGGGTAGGGTCTGGCTGCCGTATTTACCAGTTTTCCAGCTATAGTTTCGATGCCTGTCTCGCCGAGATTCTGACTGGCCTGATGAGGGGCGCGTGTATCCTCGTCCCCAAGGAGACTGACCGAACAGACCGCCTAGCTGAGTCAATCACAGAGTTGAGAGCTACCTGGTTGTTGCTTACTCCCTCGAGGCTGCGTCTTCTACAACCACAGGACATACCAACCGTCGAGACTCTTATTTCAGGAGGCGAAACCGTGGACCAATACATATTGGACACCTGGGCCTCTCGCGTTAAGCTTTTTCAAGCATGGGGCCCTTCTGAGACGGGTGTATACGCATCTTCGGACCCTGTCGGCAGCACGAACGCACAGGTTGGCTGTATTGGCCGCCCCCTAGGCTGTCGTATTTGGATCGTCGATCCAGACAATCTCGACCGACTAACACCTATCGGATGCATAGGAGAGCTCATTGTCGAAGGTCCTACAGTGGCCAGAGGCTACATGGCCAGTGAGGACAACTCGGCCTCGGCATTCTTTGAGGCGCGCGATTGGTCTTGTGCCAATGAACGTGGTCTCAGAGCGTACCGGACGGGCGACCTTGGAAGATACAATCCCGACGGTTCAATCATGTTCGTCGGACGTAAAGATACGCAGATCAAGTATCACGGACAGCGAATTGAACTGGCGGATGTTGAGCAAAACATTGTCACCCACCCTTCGATAGCCCGCTGCATCGTGCTATACCCAAGCAGAGGACCATATTCTGGCAGCATTGTGGCCATAATCGAGTTTCGGAGCATCACTTCTCGAAATCTTTTCTCTTTAGCCGAGTCGTCTCAGCGCCTCCAGACCGTCAAACATTCTACGTCGAAGAAAATGCCACCGTATATGGTGCCGACGGTTTGGCTCTTGACGCCAAGTATGCCCTTGATCAACGCCACCAAAATAGACCGAGCTGCTCTCCTTCAGGACATAGAACAATTAAGCAACCGTCTCGACGAGTTCGACGATACTCCAACAGAAGAAGCTCGGGGGAATCAATCGTCTCAAAGCTCTGGCAAAAACATGAAGGCTGCTCAAGTAACCTCGCGAGTTTCCGAAGTCATCAGTGCAAGCTTCAAACGAGCACTTAAGCGTGAAATCTCACCAGACAGCACGTTCATTCGCCAAGGAGGTGACTCCATCTCCGCAATGCGAATTGTGGCTGAATGCAGGAGAAAAGGCGTCGAACTTACCTTCAAGGATGTTCTCACTGCGGAGAGCCTGGAGCAGATGTCCCGAGCTGCTATCGTCCAGTCGAGGAAGAGCGGCGATGGAGAAAAGGGAAAAGACAAAGATGTGGCCCCGAAGCAGAAGGATGATGCCAACATTCAAGCAAATGACTTCGATCAGATGAAGGAGCTGGCTCAGTCGACGTTGCCAAAGCTGTTTGATGCGCATGCAGCACACATTGAGGGTGTTTACCCGTGCTCTTCTGCACAAGAAGGAATCCTTCTAAGCCAGGCTAGGGACACCAAGAAGTATGTAATATCCTACTGGTTCGAAATCTCACCCTCCCACGCGACCGATATTCGTTTGTCCACCTCCCGATTGGAGGCGGCTTGGAATATCGTGGTCCAACGGCATCAGCCTCTCAGGACGGTATTTTTGGATTTTATATCAGACTATGGACCATTCGCGCAAGTCGTCTTTCGAAGCGTCGCGCCGGAGTTCGTTACCCACTCTCATCCCTCCGAGCTGGCAGACCACATCCCGCTGGGCATAATGGGGAGCGAAGCGCTACCTCATCGTTTCAGGGTTTCGAACGAATCGAACAGGTTGCTATGTAAGCTGGATGTGAGTCACGCTGTGATGGACGGTATTTCCGTGAAAGCCATTCTGGAAGAGCTGGCGTTAGCATACGAGGGAAAGCTGGCGGCGAGCCCTGCATTCCTTTACCGTGATTACATCGCGCACGTCGTGAGCTTGTCGAAGAAGAGAGCAACCGAATACTGGAGCCAGTACCTCCAGGGCATGACTCCCTGTCACCTGAAGCTACCTCAAGAAGAACAACAACTAGTGCCGGAAAAATGCTGCCTGGAGAGCCTCGAGTCACCACTGTATATTCAGTCTTGGCACCGTCGTTTCCTCAAAAGGCAGAACATCCCCATTGCGTCACTGCTTCAAGCGGCTTGGGCTCTTGTCCTATCAGCCTATACGGGGAAAGACGAGGTCTCCTTCGCCTATGTCGTGTCTAGCAGAGACGCACCAGTCAGGGGCATCGATGCCGCAGTGGGACTCTTCATCAACACCTTGATCTGCCGTCTTTCCCTCGATCGGGCTGCGTCTACACTTGAATACTTACGGGCCGTCCAGAACGACTACATGAAAAGCTCAGCCTTCCAGCATGCCTCGATGGCGAGCATCATGAGTAGCCTTCGTTCGTCGAGCGGCCTCTCATTTAATACATTAGTCTCCATTGTTCACCATTGGGACGTCGCCACGCCTGCCGGCACTCGCTTTCAGTATCAGCACCTGGAAATCGACGAAAATACCGAGTTTGATATGACAATGACAGCGACGCTATCGCAAGAAGGCGTTCGTGTTCGTTTGGATTACTGGAACAATCCCTTCCGTCGCGACTCTGCCGAAAGAGTCATGCACACGCTTCAGACCACTGTCAACTCCCTCTTGTCCTACGCCCAACGCCCAATTGGCCAGTTGAGCGTCATTAGCGACAAGGATTCTCTCCAGCTGAGGTTATGGAACGAAGCCAGACCTTGCTACCTCGACACTTGTATCCATAAAGTCATCTCCGAGCAAGTCAAGGCCCGTCCAAGAGCCCCCGCCATATGCTCGTGGGATAAGAACTTTACATATCGTGAGTTGGATCGAGTGGCTGACAAGTTCGCCTCGGGGCTTCTTGCTCAACCAGGCGGCGTTCCCACTGACACAGTGGTGCCCATTTGCATCGAAAAATCCGCCTGGGCCATCGTTGCCATGTTGGCGGTGCTCAAAGCTGGCGGTGGCTTTGTCATGCTAGATCCGGCTCATCCTATTGGGCGGCTGAGCGAGATAGTGAGACAGGTAGGCGCGTCACGAGTTATTGTCTCCAAGACAACAGTCATCAAGTGTGGTGAGCTGGGATGCCCCATTTTCGAATGCTCCGACGAGGCTCACGAGCGTTTGCGGAAACACAACGAGTCGCTGCCTTGTCTATCGAATGCTTCTGGGCCCGAAAACATAGCCTATGTCGTCTTCACGTCAGGAAGCACGGGACGGCCGAAGGGTGTGGTCACCGAACACGGCGCGTACTGCTCAGCCGTCTTGGGGAGAAAAAAGGCGATCCTGCGCAATGAGAACTCGCGGCACCTTCAGTATGCCTCGTATAGCTTTGACGTCTGCATCGAGGACATCCTCACAACTCTCATGGCCGGTGGATGCGTATGTGTGCCGTCCGAGGACGAACGAATGGACGATATCGCCGCGGCGATCAGACGCATGAGCGTGAACTCGGCGGAGCTCACGCCGACGGTGGCAGCCATGATTTCGCCAGCAGAGGTACCGTCGTTGAAGGTCCTCGTACTAAGTGGCGAGGCCGTCACTTCCTCTAGCCTTCGAAAATGGGCAGCTTCGGTTCACGTGATCAACTCCTACGTTAGTGAATAGCGCCACCCAAGAGAGAATGAGACTGGGGAACTAACAAAAATGCTTCATAGGGACCGGCTGAGTGTTCTGTCACCAGCGTTGTGGCACCTCCGTCACGCCAGTCTCCGTTGCACCCAAGTGCCATTGGCAAGGGCGCTGGTGCCCTGACCTGGCTTGTCGATCCGCACGACCACAACAGACTGAGTCCTATCGGAGCGATTGGAGAACTACTGCTGGATGGGCCGGGGCTGTCCCGAGGGTATCTAAGAGACCAATCAGCGACAGACCGATCATTCATTCGGAACCCATCATGGCTGGATAAGGCAGACCCGACCCGTCGATTTTACAGGACCGGCGACCTCGCACAATACCTTGGAGACGGTAACCTTGTGTACAGAGGCAGAATGGACAATCAGGTCAAGGTCCATGGACAAAGGGTGGAGCTCGGCGAGATTGATGCGAGATTTCAAGCACTTCTGACGTGGCCAGCATCGGTTACTTCAGTCTTGGCTCCAGCGACAGCTCGTTCAGCCAGACCTATTATCGCAACTTTCTTCACGGTTGAGAGCAACTATGCCCCTGCGGATGATCCTGGAAGCCTAAACGTGGTCCCCATGAGCGAGCCCTTGCGCCAATCTATTTGCCCCATTGCAAGCAAACTGGCCCAAACGCTCCCGCCCTTCATGATGCCTGGGATATATCTTCCCTTGGCCACGATGCCCAGAACCATGTCGGGTAAGGTCGATGCGAAAAGACTCATAGAGTTTGTGGAGCAATTACCATTTCCTCAGCTTCGAGACTATAGCTTGGACACTCCAACTCCTCTCCGGCAGCCAAACACACGAACGGAAATACAGCTTCAGAAGCTCTGGTCCCGAATTCTCGGCATAGAGGAGGAGACAATTGGCGCCGATGACAGCTTCGTCCGTCTGGGAGGGGACTCCGTCTTGACAATGCAGCTTGCCACGGCTGCCAGAAGCTCCGGTTTGTCTCTGACGGTGGCCGCGATATTCAAGAACCCTCGTCTTTCGGACATGGCACGCGTCGCGTTGAGCTCATCAGGTGGTACCGTCTGCGAGTATCATCATATTCCTGAGCCATTCGAGTTGGTAAATCGTGATGTTTCCCGTGACGTCTTATTCCAGGATCTAGCTCGATTTTATTCCATCCACGAGAATCAAGTTGAGGACGTGTACCCTTGCACACCGTTGCAAGAAGGGATGATGGCCGCGTCAACGAGACTAAAGACGACATATACGGCTCGTATAATCCGCCGAATCGACCAAGGCGTATCATGCGAGCGACTTCAGCTTGCGTGGAATCAGGTTTTAGCCAACGAGCCGATCTTGCGAACCACGCTAGTGCATTCGAGTCGCCTGGGCAGTCTGCAGGTCGTCATGAAAGCTGCGGAGCACCACTTCTTCTATGGATCTAATTTAGCTGCGTACGTCGAAGCCGACAAGACGAAGACTATGAACTATGGACAGGAGCTATCACGGTGTGGCATAGTCACTGAAGGGCAGAAAACCTACTTCATCTGGACCGTTCACCACGCCATCTACGACGGCTTTGTCCTCGATGACATCCTGGAGCAGGTAGTACGAGCTTATAATGGAGGTCAACAAAGACATGGGATCTCGAAAGTCGGCCCGCCCTTTAAGCTGTTCATTAGTTATCTTCTGGAGCAGGATGATGGTCGGTGGAGGGCGTTCTGGAAAGAACAGCTTCGAGACTTCCAGCCTCTTGATTTCCCTATCCGTCCGCCCGCTGCTCAATCTACACGCGCCGACAGGTCGCGCCACTATCGAATGAAACTCAACCGTGCCCCGGAAGAACGGGATTATACCGCAGCCACGTTGATCCGGGCGGCCTGGGCGGTCGTTGTGTCAAAGTATACCGAGTCTGACGATATCTGCTTTGGTGCCGTGTTGACCGGCCGAACCGCGACGGTCAGGGGAATCACGGAGATAGTCGGGCCTACCTTCACCACAGTACCGGTAAGACTTGATCTGAGTCAACATAGGACCGTTTCAGGCCTCCTGGACGCTCTGAACAGCCAGATAATCGACATGATACCGTTTGAACACGCGGGATTGCAAAATATTGCAGCGCTTGGCGATGACTGCCGTGCTGCCTGCGATTTCCAGAACCTCCTTGTCATCCAACCACCAGAGTTCAAGGATGCTAAGATTGGTTTCTTCGCCCCTGAGCACATGTTGCAGGAGGCAAATTTGGGGTTCCATGCTCATCCCCTCGCCTTAGGTTGTGCCGTCGGGGCCAATGATGCCATCGGATTGGACATCAACTTCGACGCTAATGCTATTAGCGAAACAGAGGTCGAGTGGCTTCATCATCACCTCTTCACTGTTATCAAAAGGCTTTGTAGCGCTTCCCCTGGCACACGACTCGCGGACGTTGACCTGTTTGGTGATGTTGATGACGAAACGATCCGCCAGTGGAATTCGGAGGACCTTGTCCAGCAGGACTGCCTGATTCATCATGAAATTTCGAAGCAAGTCTCGGCCCAACCCAATGCCGAGGCCATCTTTGCATGGGATCGGTCCCTGTCCTACGAAGAGCTGGACTCTCTTTCAACCCAGTTAG
Source organism: Cordyceps sp. RAO-2017 (assembly GCA_002591385.1). Classification (NCBI taxonomy): domain Eukaryota; kingdom Fungi; phylum Ascomycota; class Sordariomycetes; order Hypocreales; family Cordycipitaceae; genus Cordyceps; species Cordyceps sp. RAO-2017. The sequence goes on along the minus strand of NJEV01000020.1, from coordinate 22,264 downwards.
CGAACTACCTCACAAGTAGCGGGTACTCGGGACCGGAAACCCTGATTCCTCTGCTCTTCGAGAAATCTTCCTGGGTTCCTGTCGCCATGCTGGCTGTGCTGAAATCAGGAGCCGGGTTCGTTCCGCTCGATGCTTCCCATCCGTCCGCCAGACTGCAGGAAATTATTCGCCAGGCGAATGCACCTGTGGTATTGGTATCTACGGAGACTGCACATCTGAGCCACATCTGCCCTGCCATTATTGAGGTGACGCGAGACTTGTTTGACAAACGAGGCGCCGACTTCAACTCTGATTCTCCCGGCTCGGCCAGCAACCAGTCATTGTCTCATCGGTCGAAAAATTCTCAATCATCAGAGATCAGTAGCGTCACATGGTCAGAAGGGACGAGCGACTACATGTACACGTCTCCGGCCAGTTCAGCCACATCGTCCACGCGAAGTTTTTCCACCCTAGGGGAAGAATCGTCATATCAAGTCCGGCCAAATAATGTCGCCTATGTCATTTTTACCTCGGGAAGTACGGGCAAACCCAAGGGTGTCGTGATTGAGCATGGCCAGTTCTGTTCTGGCGTTATCGGTCCCCGCAAGGAGGCCCTCGTGCGGTCAACGGAGAGCCGCGTTCTGCAGTTTGCCTCCCTTAGCTTTGACACGAGTCTAGAAGATATCTTGACGACTCTGCTGTTTGGTGGATGCGTTTGCATTCCATCCGAGGACGAGCGCCTGAATGATATCGAGGCCTTTATTGGCCGGTCGCGAGCCAATACTGCGCACATTACGCCTTCATTTGCAAACACTCTTGCACCTGAAAAGGTCCCGACCTTGAAGTTCCTAAGGCTCGGCGGGGAAGCGATGACGCTACGCCATGTCGATACCTGGGCCAGCGTTTTAGACCTTCGGAACGGTATGTATGAAGAACGCTGAGCTCTCCACGGCAACATACCTATCCCAATTTGAGGGTTCATTTTGTTCCGAAACCTCTGAGTCAGCGCTGATTCTGAACTGCATCATCAGTTTATGGACCTACCGAGACTTCCATAACGGCAACATGTAGTGTCGCCGTTACCGTTGAGACGAACCATGCCAACATCGGGAAAGGCGTTGCGGCCCGTATCTGGATTGTTGACCCCGAGGATCACGATAAGCTCACTCCCTTGGGTCTCGTCGGAGAGATGCTCGTTGAAGGGCCTTTGTTGGCACGAGGCTATCTCCACGATCCCGAAAAGACGTCAAAGTCCTTCATCTTAAGCCCGCGATGGGCCATGTCTGGCATTTCGACTGTGGCACCGAGGTTCTACAAAACCGGCGACCTGTGCCGATACGACGGCGAGGGTAATATCCTCTACGTTGGCCGCAAAGACACCCAAGTCAAGATCAACGGTCAGCGCATCGAGCTTGGCGAGGTCGAAGACCACCTTCGAAAAGCGCTCCCAGGGCCACTCGACGTGGCCGTCGAGGCCCTTTCAATGCCTGGAATGGGATCTCGGAAGGTTTTAATCGCCATGATCTGTCTCGGCGACGCCTACAGAGGAGATGAAGACAACTTAGAAAGCGTCGAAGACACGACCATAGAAGCCCTGCGCAACGCCGTATCCGGTGTTGAGTCGGCTATGGCTAAGACCGTCCCAAAGTACATGGTCCCATCACGCTTCCTCCCAATCAAGGCATTGCCGACAACAGCCGCGCGAAAAACGGATCGCAGAAAGCTTCAAAGCTTGCTATCTCCCCTGTCCACAGACCAGATCCAGAGATTATCTGGTATCAGAGAACGCCGACAACCCCCACAGACGGAAACGGAAAGGCGGATGCAGTCACTCTGGGCATCTGCTTTGCGGATACAGCCCGACCAAATAGGCACAGAGGACAACTTCCTACGAATCGGGGGAGATTCCGTCATGGCCATCAGGCTAGGAAGTCTCTGTCGTGACGCGGGCTTCTCCATATCTGTTGCTGACATATTCTCATGCCTCGACCTCCGCGAGATGGCCAGATTTGTCGACCGGATGCAGAGCGATAACGATCTCCCTGGGGACAAGATTTCAGATTATGAGCCATTATCTATGCTTGGACAGGGAGAAATGAGGAGTAATCTGTTTGAGCGGCTGGCAGCAGAACACATCTTACCCGATGAGGTTCAAGATGCCTATCCGTGTACAGCACTCCAAGAAGGTCTTTTGTCTCTTTCGGCCAAAACTGGAGAGGCATATATCGCCCAGGCCATTTTCAAATTGCCCCTTCAGACGGATTTAAACCGATTTAAACTTGCTTGGGAGTTCGTCGTTGCAAAGAACGACATTCTTCGGACGAGAATGCTTAGCATCGGCCCCCACCAACCGACTCTTCAGGTAGTTCTCAAGCAACATAAGCCTGACTGGCCCGATGTTCTTGATCTTCAATCATACCTCGTCAATTCTGTTGCAAGACTGGACATTGGGGTGGGGTTGGCCTTGTATGCGGTGTACGAGAGGGAGGACGACGAGGGCAACCGACACGGTAGCTTTGTGCTCACTATTCATCATGCGGCGTACGATGGCTGGTGTCTGTCTCAACTTCTGAACCAAGCCAACCAGGCCTATAACGAAAAGAAAACCGCAGCGACAGTGCCAGTAGCAAGAGTAGCGGAGAAGACGACAAGCTTCGCAAGCTTCATTCGTCATCTACAAAGGATTCCTGATTCAGATTCGAGACAATTCTGGGAAACTAAACTGAGCGAGACGGATGCAGTATCGGATCTTCCAGTATCGACCCGGCATCCTACAGTGCAAGGCCCAGCCATGGCTGACGCTTCCATAAGCATCCCCTTCAATCTACCCCATGGCCAGAGAGTGACGGCCTCAGTCCTGATTCGAGCAGCTTGGGCCCTCACCATCTCACAGTACGCAGGAACGTCGGATGTCGTCTTTGGCGTCACCGTCCTTGGCCGCACCGCCGATGTTGCTAACATTGCGTCCGTCATGGGGCCCACCATTGCGACGATTCCTATGCGAATCAGGATAGATAGCTATGCTTCCATTGGCAGCTTCTTCCAGTCCCTACTCGATGATATGGTCAACACCATGCCGTTTGAGCAGTTCGGCTTGCAGAATATGCAATCGATCAATTGCAATGCGAAGCGTGTCTGCAACTTCAACAGTCTGCTTGTGATTCAGCCCGCGTCAAAAGCAGGGACAGCAAGCGGACTGTTCGCGCACCCGGAGCCTCACAGCCATATTCACAAGCCGGAACACCCTTATCCAGTTTCAGTGGAAGCTCGTCCCCACGATGAGGCCATCGATGTCCACGTACGCTTCGACTCCAGAGCCGTTTCAGAGAAACACATGAGTCGCATCCTTGAGACGCTGCGCACACTGGTCACTGAGCTATGTAGAGATACGTCAAGGCGAGTCGCCGACATTAGCCCTGTCTCCAGGCGTGATATTGAGGACATCTCGCATTGGAACCAGACTATACCAGTGGTGGTGGAGGATACGGTACAAAACATGCTCGAGGCGAAACTTGGCACAGACTCGGAGGCGCAGGCCGTATACAGCAACGACCGTTCCCTGACCTATGGCGAACTTGCCGTTGCCACGGAAAGCGTGGCTCAGCGTCTGAATGACTTGCGCGTCGGCCCTGGGAGCTTTGTGCCATTAATTTTTGAAAAATCGGCGTGGCACACCATCGCCATGCTTGCCGTCATCCGCGCAGGTGCTACGTTTGTTCCGTTGGACCCAGGCAATCTTCCGGCAGCGAGACTGCAGCAAATCGTCTCCCAGTGCGGAGCCAAAGTTCTTCTCACCTCCAGTGCCCTGTCTTCCAGCCTTGGACAATACGAACACGTCGAGAAAATTCAAGTCGATTCTGTACAGCTTTCAAAGACAGGGAAGTCAAGCCTCGAACCCCTTTTGCAAAGGGCATCGCCGAATGACGCCTTGTACATTATTTTCACATCTGGAACTTCGGGAACACCAAAGGGGGTTGTAGTTTCCAACAGAGCATACGTTTCTGTTCTTGAAGCTAAACTGGCCAGAGATCAACTTGGACCGAACTCGCGCGTATTGCAATTTGCCTCGCACGGGTTCGATATGAGCGTCGATGACATCCTCCTCCCGCTCTTGAGTGGCGGATGTGTCTGTGTCCCGGACGACGAGGCTCGTTTCGGTGGCTTGGAGGAGTTTATCGCCCAGGCAAAGGTCGACTCAGCTACCATGACGCCCTCGGTAGCCGCTACGCTTGACGCTCCGCGCGTTTCGAAACATCTAAAGAAGCTAAGGCTTGGCGGCGAACTTCTTCGAGATGTTCATATTCGGCAATGGATAAGTCACGTCGATCTCAAAAATAGAGTTTGTACCTTCTTACCTTTATGCATAAACTGCCGAAAGGGTACATTTACTTACCGTTTTCTCCCATGTAGTATGGCCCAACCGAGGTCTGTGACAGTTGTCTTGCGACACAGCCCCTAAAGCAAGACACTGGACAAGCCGGGAATTTAGGTACAGCCTGCGGCACAGTTACGTGGGTTGTCAATCAGGGTGACCATTCTCAGTTGGTGCCCATCGGAGCCGTTGGTGAACTCTGCATCCAAGGCCCTGGCCTTGCCGATGGCTATTTGCGCGATGATGAACGAACAGCCTCAGCCTTCGTGCCTTCTCCTAGTTGGGCTCACCGGTCGATGCCCTTGTACAAGTCAGGCGACCTCGTGCGCTATGCGGACGACGGCTCACTCGTTTACGTTCGACGAAAAGATGGCCAGGTCAAGCTTCGAGGTCTAAGAATCGAACTGAGTGAAGTTGAGTACCACGTGGGCCGCACAGAAGAATGGAAGACGGTTGATTTCGTGGTGGATGTAAGAGAAGCTGGCGAATCCGACTCTGAAATCCTTGCCGTGTTCACGACGGGGACGAAATACAGCATCAGCGACTACCAACGCCTGATGCAAACCATGACTGCACGGCTCAGCAGCCTCGTCCCAAGATACATGATTCCCACCCACCTTCTCCTGATTACTGCTATTCCCTTGACCGCATCTGGGAAGACCGACCGCCCAAAATTGCGTCAATTGGCAAGGCAGGCTGGGATGGGGGATTACGTTCAAGCCAAGACCGACACCGAGTTTGTTCAACCGATGAAGCCCGAAGAATTAAAGATGCGAGAACTCTGGGCGAGAGTCTTACGGGTCGATGAGGCATCCATCGGCACAAAGCATAATTTCTTTCACCTGGGTGGCGACTCGATCACCGCTATGCGACTGATAAGCCTCCTACGGCTCCGAAACATCGGCCTGCGGGCTCAAGACGTTTTCATAGGCCAGACATTGGAGGTGGTATCAGAACTGGCGACTGTCAGAACGACAACAGCACTGAGATCAACTGTCGGGCTACCTGGAGCGAACGGCCAAGCATCAAACAGACTTTACGAACATGTTTGCTCCACATTTAGGTTGAACATCGCGGACATCGAGAAGATAATACCGGCAACGGATTTCCAAGCCTGGTGCATAGCACAGTCATCAATGCCATGCGGTGGTTGGCGGAATTCGTTCAGATATCAGTTGGCAGGCGACTTGGATTTCGAGCGACTCCAGCACGCTTGCCACAGGCTAATGGAACGGCACGAAATCTTGCGCACGCGGTTCATGGCTTACGAGAGCGTGTGCTTTCAGATTGTCACGCGCCTCGCCCCAGCGACGCATCTATCAAACCTATTCACTTTCAATACTGGGGAGCCGTACGATATGATCCAACCACTGATACAATTCTGCGTAGATGAACCGGGCAAGAAGCTTATCATGCGCATAAGCCACGCCCTCTATGATGGTCACAGCCGATCGATGATCGCGAATGATGTTTTCAAGTTGTATTCTGGTCACGGCTTACCTCCGACTCGTGCGTTTTCCACCTACTCAGAAGCTATTGCTCTTGACTGCACAAACTCCGATGCCATTGCGTACTGGGGAGAACTCCTTCGCGGCGCACAAATGACTTGTCTAGTCCGACGCAGCGGACCCTCCAGTCGGAATATCCAGGACCGTACGCTGATGAGAAGGATATCGGCAATGAAACCTAAAGTTGCTGCTTCGTTCACGGCAGCAACAGTGTTCAAGGCTGCCTGGGCTATGGCTCTGCGAAGTCTTTTACGAACAGAGGATGTCGTCTTCGCGTCACTCGTTCACACCCGAGACATGGACTTGGCGGGCATTGATGACGTCGTTGGACCATGCCTCAATTTCCTGCCCGTACGCGTTCGATTCGGCGGGGAGACTCCGATCCATGCCCTTCTTGAGCAAATTCAGTCGCAGCACGTTCACAGCATGTCGCATGCTGGCCTCGGCTTCCGCCACATGATCGAACGCTGCACCGACTGGCCCAAGTGGACACGTTTTAGTTCCATCCTCCAATACCAGGGCCTCGCCCAGGATATTGACTTGAACAACGCACCTCACGAGATTGACGCCTTTGTTCCGGCGTCAGACTCGTGTGATGTTTGGGTGTCTGCTACAGCCCGGGGGACCGAGTTCGAGATTAAACTCCATTATTGCGGCGCCATCATCTCGGATGAGTGTGTCGAGACACTTATGGCCCAGTTATGTGCGAATATCGAGCAATGTGTCGGCAGCAATCAAGATGACGCCGCAACTCACGCCTTGGGAACCCCTTGGCCAGACAAGCTGACGACGATGGACGTCGCTGCCTTCCAGGCCGGCATCGACGCCGCGGCCACGGTTGCACCAAAAGCACTTGAGATCGTGCGGCAGGCGTGGCAAACAGTTTTGGGTGAGGGTGCAGCCGAGACTGGCTCACCATTCTGGGATATTTGGGGCGATACTGTAGCAGCGTCCGAACTCGTCCGGCTTTATCGTGCGCATGGTTTTAAGATTACGGTGGAAGAGGTCATGGAAATGCCAACCGTATCGGAACAGGCGAAGCGTCTTTCTGGACAGCAGCTTGAAGTCGTTGATGTTTGAGTCAGAGCGACTTGTAGAATTGTATAAAATACCATTTCAAAGGCGACTGGAGGTTTATGATTATCCATTCGTGAGGGACGATGGAGTGTTGGTGCGTACGGGACGTGCAAGTGGCCACAGGTCCATACATATATCGTCACCGCAGAATAGGTTCGCGAGTGTCCCCCCCCCCTACACTGCCCGTTAGATAGGGGGCTTAAATTTGGATGGCTATTAGCACCCGAATATCCACATATATTTGTCCCTGGCCTCGATCAGCATTGCCTATCGCGGTCAAGGCCTAGAATAGATCTTCTCGGTGGCTCGGTGTAGATAAGATATATTTGACTTACTCGGACAAGTACACTGCCAATGTTCTGGTACGTGCCAAGGAGGCTGCAAAGTGAGATGGATTCCGGCTCAGTTCTAGAGGCAGACGCCGCTGGAGCCGAAAAGTTCTACGTCAGCGTCTGTATCTCGAACCCGTATTAGGGCGGACCTTCTTCGCTCTTCTACTGTTTTCCCTAACAGGAAGGCAAGGCCACCCAGCAAACGCTTTGACTGCCTACAGTACATGCATTCTATATGTTAGCAGAGGAGCGCATGCCCAGCACGAGTCTATACCCGTTTGCCGGATAATTCTGATCTATTCTAAGAAAAAATAAGTTTTTGATTATTGAATATCCTAGCTTTGCTTGGTAAATGATGATGAGCTTCATTGGCCAATCCGGCGTCCATCAATCGTAGTGGGTTGACGTGGCCGGGGGCTGTGCAATGCTGAAATCATGGCCAAATCCATGCAGGCAGACGAGGGATCACCTCAGCCGCAGAAGTCGCGTCGACACCAACGTGAGAAAAATGTGACAAAAAAAAGAACTTGTATGCCGCCTCGGTACCGGTTGAATTAGGTATACTCAGGCCCGGTGCTTGTATTCACCATTCTTACCCTCCCCCCCCTCCCCTCCTTCTCCTCATGCACTCATCAACAAGTTCTAAATCAAGGGCGTTCGTTGCTCATCACTCTGGCTGCGAGTTTCACCAACACATACACCTCGGTCACGTCTCGTGAACTGTGAAGTGCTACAGCTTGATGCCTGGAATCACCCATTAAGATACCAGTATATGTACATGTAGGTATCTCTTGAGCAAGACGCCTTCGCCAACTTGTCTCTGAGTCTGGATGCATCTAGACCACTTCCCAGGCGCACTACGCCGCACCCCCCAGATTACAGGTACGCTGGACTGTCCGGCACTGATTGGCCGAACTGCGCACCGCCCCCTCCTCGCCCCGGCGCCAACGCAATTAGAGGTCGTGAGCCGCTCGTCTTCACGAAGTTGCCCGGCACACTTGAAGCCGGGCGCGAGGTGCGTGCCCTCTTCTGCCATTGGGTCTCGGATGCCGCTGCGAAACAGCACGAAGCCACGGCGCTTCCGCAAATAGCATCGTCGTGGCATCGTCGTCTAAGCGCCGCCGTCGCAGCATTCTACAGCGCACGTATTCACCATCGCGCTTAAGCTCTGCCGATAAATCGTCCGTCATCCAACGTTCAACTCTTCAACACTCTTGGTCCACCCAGCATAGCAGATAAAAGGCGAGCCTCCACCTACACGCAACCAAACTTCCAATCTTTTTCATCGCGGCACCCCCCCTGACATCGTGCAGTCCCACCTCACATCTTCAAACGGTTCGACGCCCGCGATATCCGCTTTCTTCTGCCGGAGAGAGTCAATTCTAGCCCACCATGGGAGCCATAGGAGCCGTGATCAAGTTCGTCATCATACCGATTGCAATCGTCGTCTTATTAGGATTCGCCGTCGTCCTTGTTTGGCAGCACAAAAAGCGAAGCAAGGACGTCGAGAAAGCCGAGCCTTTACCACCTGTCAACATGAACTACGCCCAGCCGCCGGCATATATAGTCGGACCAGACAACTTCAAACCACCTGCCGGGGTTGGCCAAACGACGCATCCGGTCAACTGAGTAAAAGTCGGCCCATGGATACGGACGAATGAATAGACACATATGTTGAGCCCGCATCTAAGCTGGCTTGGGACTGTTTGGTGCCCCTTCAACAACAGTTAGAGAGTCCAGGCTTGCGATCTGGAAGCCGGACATAAGGCACGCAGGCAGAGGTACACGGCCCATGGTCGGAGTTGCCACCACGATACATGTACATGTATGAAGACTCCGCGCAGGCAAGGGGACAGCGGGGAGGGACAAGGTACGCCTGGGTGATATCTGATGCTGGAGCCTGGAGAGCACGACTTTCGCTGTTTTCAGGCGGTAGGAGCAGGGTCTTCTGCCGGCTTAGAGATGGGTAAAATTGCAAGTTACATGCGAAGTGTACAATCTTTGGACAGGTTAGAATTGAGGCTGTATAATAAGTTACGTTCATGTTCATCCCGGGCGAAAATGAACATTGGAGCCACGTCCGTTCATTCGGCTGCGAATGGGATTGTACGACGTTAGGAAGACGGATCCTGTGTTTTTGCGTCTATGTCGCTTGTTTTACTCCCTACTGTGAGTTGAACGGACCGTTGAAACTTCTTCCACCATGTCCGGCCTGCAAGAATATAGCCTCCAGTGATATGAAACACGTAAAGAACCCTATTGCTCTGAGCATATGTCAATGTCGCGTCAACAATGCAAGTATCACATTGTCCCGCTTGCTCTGTTAAGCCATTTAACACAAGTCTCTAGTCTTTGGAAGGGGAGAGAGAGAGACGTAAGTGACTTCCAACCATCTCCAGCCCTACGTTTTGCCACCAAGGATACATAAAGTGAACAAAGGTGATTCTTAGGCCAAGACTGCAGCTATGAACGACTTGCAGTAGTCCACGTATGTAGGAGGGCTCTCTCTCCTGCCCGAACACGCTTTTTTCTCCTGTACATTTGTGTATGTATCGTACATATCCAGCCAGTGATACATTTAGTGTCTGCAGAGGCGTCGGTCGCTTGCGTCGGAGCCTGGTCGCCCCTTGGCCAGTCATGAGCACGTAGACGTTCACTGAACCCCCACAGAGGGATCAAGCGGTTCTGGTTTCCGGCCTTTTCCTCCGTCCATCGAGCACGGCGTCGCCGACGGTGCATGTGGGCCGCACCAGCCGTGCGGCCGCGGTCTGCGCGGCAGCGCACCCCCCTGTCCCCTGGGATAGGGTGTCCATCGTCCAGTACAGGGTCGCTGGAGGTAAGAGAGCAGCGAGTGCTATCAGGGAGCATCGGTCTGCTTTCGCCTCTGGGCGGTCAACTGCACGCCTAGCGATTTGAAATCTTGATCAGAGCCTCGAACTCCTCAAAGCCCAACACGCTTTCCTCACAACGCGATTTAAGCCAGTACACGCCCATTTCCTCCACGTCTGGGCGATTCCGGCCGTCTCGGACGCAACGCACATCGTCGGTCATGCTCAGCAGCGAGCTCGTTCCATCAGCCGGCCCTGGCGAGGTGCGCAATGCTTCGAGCAACGACATTCGAGACACGACCGCCGGAACGGACGCGAACGCGGATAAAGACAGCGACGGCATCGCTGTAAAGCTCGTCAGGGGGAAGAACGGCCGGCTCGATTATGTACCCAGAACGCGGCTCCTCAACGACCTCTCGTGGGCAGTGGGCCTGATGGAGCTCGCCAACGCGGGTGACTTCGCGGCAAACGTATGGAACGAGGTGCCCGTGCCCGTCTACGCCGTCGTCTTCATGGCCATAGGCGGGACGGTGGCGGCGGCTATGTGTGTCGTTGCCTTCCACGATGCGAGGCTCGCGTGCCGCAACGTGCGTTTCCTTCGACGCCAGCGCCGAGACCAAAAAGCAGAGCGGGCCGCGAGACAGGAGCGTGGCCAGTCGACGCTGGACTTGGACGTCTACCTCTCCGTCACGTTCCGCGAGCTCGGGAGCGAAATCGTCACTCGCTGGCTCACCAACCTCCTCATGGGCTGCGGTGCGCTCATCATCTCCATCGGCACGTTCATGGCCATAGGCGGTGCCAACCCAACCGTGTGGTTTGCCAGTAACGTCCTGTCCGGATACCTTGGCAATGCCCCGATCGCCCTATACGGCGTGGTAACCTTGCTCTGGGCCTCCTACGTCTTCTGCAAGGCCCAGGGCCATATCTGGGCGACACGCCGGTCTCTTAGGGGCACCAAGGCCGCGGCTCTCGTCAGGCGGCGCGCCCGCACTGTTCAGGCCTTCTGCGTCGTCAACGGCACGGCGGCGGTGCTGGGCGGCGTTGCGTCGTTGCTGACGGCCACGCAGTGGTGGGCATACGTCATGCTCATCCCCGTCATCGCCGCCTCGGTCTTCTGCAACGTGTGGTGGCGCCGGCGCGTCGGATACTCCCGTGCAAAGTCGCCCGCCGGGGCGAACGAGTTCCCAGCCCTCAGCCTGGCCAATCTCGTCGTGGAAGTCGAGTCCGCCGCTCGAGCCGGAGCTGCCATTCGGGGACGAAAGGCTTCTCCGATCGACGAGTTCGTTGCGGACCCGACCTCTCTCGCCCAGGTTCTCCGTTTTCTCCAACGAAATATGCTTCTTGAAGTCTTCTGTCTCAAGGCCTGCTCGGTACCGCACCTGTGCCGCGCCCTGGGCGCCGATCAGGACACCGAGGTAACCATTGGCGTGGATCAGTTGCTGGCCGTGTCAAAAGAATGCCAAGCCACATTGCTCGAAATGGCTCGGGAGTGTGCCGAAGAGCTTGGCTCCGAGAATTTAGAGTATCGACAGCGATATACTGCGGAACTTTTGGGTACATATTGCAGACTTGTTGGTGGTGTAGGCGGTGGTAGTGGCATCGACGTCGACGAAAAATAGTGCATACACTTATATTTAACAGTGTGGTGGTAGGAATTGATACTCCACACAAGCTCTAGGTTGATGCCAGTTTAGATAGGACCTGGCTCCGCAAGCGTATATAGCGGCCAGCATGAAGGAGCTCGACGGCATTTCTATAACTAAGGCCTCTGTCTGTGCCTCATTGGCTCTTCTCGGCATTCGCTCGGTGCTACATAGATGCCATGTAGAAGTACATGCAGTATTCAGGTGTTCAAGGCTCTGAATGAGGAGTCGATCACAGTAGTCAAGGTGTTGATTCATGATTGTCCCCAGTTCAATCATACTGTCTGCCCATGACAGGTACTTTGGGCCCTCGTCGTCCCCTTTTCCTCCGCAAGCCAATGACCATCCATGAGAGTTACACGGCCATAATTAGACTGGAACGGTAGGCGGGTTGGTAATGTTTCCAATGCCAGTGTCCCGGATGTATCTTTCAACTGTAGGCTTCATAGACTTCCACGTGGTTTCGTTAAACGAAAAGTCGTTTTGACTAAAGTGGAATCTGACCCTGATTGTCGTCTGGCTGCTTTTGCCTCTCGAGACCGTATACATCTCCTGGTCCAAGGTATACGTGACGTTTCGAAACGCTTTGGTCTAGTTAGTTGACTATGTCTCTCCAAATTCCAAACCCTTAAAAAGCCTCGCTGCGTGTACTTACAGGCGCGCAGGTCCTTCCGCACTTCATCGTATGTATACACTTGAAGCAGACTCCAGAAAGTCCGACGCTCAGCAGTGTAGTTTGTCTCACTGATAGTGTCTCCGATACCCTTGAATATGGCTTCGAGCGATGCTGCGAGCGGCCTGGGAACCACAATCCCGGCCAACATGAGGGCGAGCAGTTCCCAGTGAAACTTGCTTCTTTCGACGTCGATTGACTTGTCGACGCTGTTGAAAGAAGGGCTGAACAACCTGCAACACTATCAGCCTTGTCTACATGTAAGTGTCATCGATCTGACCCAGGCACAAATACACACCATGGATAAACGCCATCCTGGAAATAGGTATCCACGACCCTGGCACGGTATTGAGCGCGTCTCCAGCGAGAGTCGTCGCTATCATCGGTCGGCAGGCTGCCCTCTTCTTTCCGCTGCTTGACTTGTATTCCAGCGTGAATGGTTGCCAGCTGATGAGTCAGTTGGCACATTTGTTCGAGCTCGTCTAAGCGAGGCTTCAACTTGGGGTCAGATAGATCTTTGCCTTCCATATTGACATAGAGGACATTTTGTGGGTCATTGAAGCCCATGTCATCGTCACTCGGCACGTCGCTGCTACGGTGTGGGGCATGGGCGGGAGGCTTGTTGATGGGAAGGTCGTCCACACCAGACCAGTGAGTGATGGGAGCCATGTTGATGAAGGGTCAAAGAGCAAGACAACTTGCTGCGCTGATATGGGCCGATAGTTCGTTGAAACGAGAACTGCGAACGTGGTTGTTGTTGGTGACTCCTTGGCTGATGCCTGGAGGTATACGCTCTTTATATCCCCGTCTTCGACTTCAATCTCCGTGGTACGGCAATCGCACGACGTCTCTACTTGATCCATGGCCTCGTTTCGCCAGCGCATCACGTAGCAGTATTCCCTGCATACGCAAACCAGAGAGCTGTGAACTTTTGAAAGTTGACGGCTTACATGAAGCTATTCTCAACGTTGACAACGTCTGATGCAAGGTAGACGGCATCGTGAGTCTACTATTGGGTTCCGCTGCATATGACTTTTCGTTACATGATTCACATGCAATTCCAGGGGCCAACTGGTCACACCACGACATAAAGGTCAGAGGTGGTGTGAAAATATATGTGGCGAATTAGCCGATGATAGTATAGTCGATTCTGGTTGGGCGCATTTCAAAATCCATCGCACTTCGTTTTACCGCTTACAATATTGATACTGTTCCACATGGACGACCAAGAAAATTCCACTGAATATACATTCAGTGCCTCGTTCAATTGCCGCTGAAGTCAATCTGAAGCTCGCGAAACCCGTCGAAAGGGACACGGTAAACATAAACATATCTAGGGCTCACCAATAGTCCCTACACCCCCTATCAAAGTATTCTCGAAGAGGTTGACTGGCGAATAGGTGCACTGCCACGTATCGACATCACAACAAGGCAGTATAGACGACTGATGCAAGTATCCACAGACGTAGGTGACACAACATACTTTGCCGGATGCACACCCCGTGCCGCCGGGTATCTGTAGCGAAAGCCAAAAGCGTATGACTTGAAAATTCGACGGACGAAAGTCCTCCACAGGACGGCGTTAGAGTAGGGGGCAAAAATGACATCTGATTTATGAGCTCTTCCACCCAATAGCACTTGAGAAATTATACGAATTTGCACTGGTGATACGGACATGTGAACGGACAAGACATGTGAATAGTCTAACGATTCACATGTTCGGACTTTATGTAGTCATAAACCATCTCCTGAGCCAGATGGTCTTGTAGTACCAGCGCCTTCAGGATACGGATGCGTATACACATAAAGGTGAGGGAATTTGGAAATGATACATTACCTATTCATCTCTTCGGTCTTATGATCATCGGGCGAGATGAATATGCTTCTCTGATTTGCCCCGTGAAAGCTCCAAAGATATATAAATTGGGCGTTTCTGTGATAATGGTCTGTGATGTTGTGCACTGTAGCCAGGAGAGTAAGCCGTAGTCAAGGTCATTGTCCCAACTCCCATTGCTCTTCACCGTCTCTACGATGACTTTGAGTCTGCCCGAAGTCCAGCCTGTGGCTCTGCACTCCAAACCTGAGCCGAGTCTCAAGGCTGCGGCCACAGACGTGTCCGATGATTATGGCACCCCCAATTTGCTATTTCTTTACTACATACCATTCCTTCCTGATGACAGGAAGCCAGACCTCGGCGCCATCCGAGACGAGTTCCAGACCTGGAACGCGTGGGAGCTAGGACAGGCAGAGACTCAGCTCCTCAAAAATGTCCAGGCTGGAAATCTCCCGTCCGACGACTCCATAGCGTCTCGGATCACCCGGAATAACTATCGTTCTAAGGCGGTCGAATTTTTCAGGGCAGGTAGTCAAGCATGGTACGCCCCCCTATGTATCTACCCTTCCCCGAGTTTGAGAGTCTAATTGGCAATATATGCAGGCTTTCCACGGCAGATAGCTCCACGAACACGAAAACCGTTGAGGCAACGGAAGCCAGTATCAACGGCGCTGTTCAGTCAGCGCTACGATCACTTGCGACGGAGAATAATCTCCAAATTCAATTCGACGTCATCCTCAATGCTATCGGTGGCTTCATTAACAGAGAGAAGGAGAACAAGCTGTACTACTCCCACGTCTACTATCGGTACAACAGTGATTCCAGAACATTTCAGCCAGGTGATATCCCTACTCTGAAGCGAGATGTCATTATGCGTGTACTGACCAACGCCAGTTGTTCGGGACACTACTTTCACAATTAAGCCAACGGGAGGGGAGGTAAGCAAGGAAAGCAAGGAAACGCCTCTGTCGGTAGCCGTTTCTCTTTCCATCTTTACTTACAACTTTGATAGAAAGTTCTGGAGAGACCATCGACATGAGGGGGAGGCAGCCATCAAACAGGGAGAGCCCATCCGCAAGCAAATGGCGTTTGACTTTTTCGTAGATAGCTAGTTCATGGGTGGTTGGAGCATGTATGTATTCAGAGTTTTGTAGCTATTTATTCGCCTCGCATTTGTAATGTCGCAGAGATAATTCGTGCATGGACTGATACCCAACTATCAGATCGCGCCAGACAAGCGCCCGGGGGGGAAATGTTCTTACGAATAACGCTTATCTCAAATACACGTCAATGTTAGCAAACGCGTGAGACCCTGCCATAGACATCGATATAATTCTGTTGCTACATTCAAGTTTGCGAAAAGACAAAAAGTTCGCCTTGTCATGCTTGCCCTCGGCCCAGCAGAAACCGAAACGCATCAGCCACGCTGCCTTTCGCGGCATTTCATGCGCCAAGCCGTCAGCTTGGGTTCATTGTTCAAGTTGTCAGCGATAATTTTGGGAGCCTTGCCAGGTGAGCTTCATCCCAGCACGCTCGTTGCTGGTTGCCTTGGAAGCCGTGTAGGTGGTCGGACGATCCCTGGTGCCGCACTTTCCACGCCCAGCCGCAGCCTTCAAAAAATTTGCCCAAGTTCTCAAACATCACGGCATGTAAAGACTCGTCCGCGAAGGTTTCCATGCACGCTGCTATCGGGGTTTCGTTTGCTAGATGTGCGAAACGGTGGCCAGGAGAATTTAGGCATTGCTCTATAGGATCACAGCTGCTAATTTGTCAGTCGGTCGAGATTCTGCCGCTGCAGAGAAACAATGGCGGAGGGCCAAGACCATGCAGTGAGATGGGAGGCCGTTCTGCTCGTTGACAACATTGAAATGTGCCGCCTTGGCGAGGGAAAACAAAAACCCTACAGTGCACGGCGAAGCAGAGAAAAGAGCTGCCAGCGAGTAGATGTACTGCGGGCTGCTCTGGCTTCACCCACGACTATATGTGCACCATATATACAAGGAATCTTGGTCTTCTGTCAGCCAGCCGCGGCGAAATTGGGTACTTTGAAACGACAGGTCCCTTTATTAGGCCACTTCCAGGTTATTTTTTCTAGGGCACCAGTTCGCTTTCACTTCGGCCATAGGCGTTTGACTTGCTTCGCCCTGTTGTGATTCATGCTAGCATGGCTGAAAGGGAGCTCGGATGCCGGTACTTCTAGGCCGCTGATCCAGTGCCAGTAAACCAGGGATTGAAGTCGTATTCCATAAACGTACATCGTGCGGTGATTATGGGTCAAATGCGCTCGACGCATGGGCCATGGCAAGACCGGACAGAAGGGAAGCTCATGTTCCCTGTCAAGGAGTCAATGCTTTCATGTGGAATCGGCTGATACAGTTAATGGCAAATGGGTCTAGTATTTCAGCCCATTAGGCCGGGCAGCATTCAGCCGGGTTTGTCGCCTGGGTCCGACGCAGCAGCGGGGCTCACTCGCGCTTGTGCATTCGTATCCGTGACGGTGCTCGTGATGGCTCGCGCCCTCGCCTACATGCACGACCGGTTGCAGGATACCCGCGGTGATCCGAGGTCCAGGGATCGCATTCTTGAAACGACTGCTGTTTAAGCGCGCCCTAAATATCTTCAGGTAACTAAAATTTACATGCAGCTGTCCGAAGGGTTCGCCCGATTTACCCGCGAGTTGAGACGATTTCCCGCCTGCCGAGTTGTGGAGTTGCGCGCATTGAACATGGCATGATCAGACGTCGCGGCAAGGTTCGGAAGATAAGGCCACCTTAACCACCTTATCACCGTTCTCTTAGACAGGGAGCACCAACAGAATAAATGAGACGACAATCGAGGACATACAGACACAACAGCGACACGCCACTGAAATGAATATATGTGAAGGACTCGCATGGAACTCACTCGCCATTTTATAGACTGAAGGAGCCACTGATTGCCGCCTATCGGTATTTGTAAGGTCCGGTGACAGAAGTCAAAAGCGCCCTCTACATGTAAGTTCTGTTGCGGCAATTGATGCAAAGTGGCCGGGCGCCCCCGGCGGCCCGGGCGCGAGGTAACAAGGAGATATCGGCCACGCCGGCCACGCCCTTCCATAGAGGGCATCACGAACAGCTTCACGGATCACACTAAGGCAGCGGCAGCGGCACAGATCGCATCAGGGCTCCGGCCTAGGCTGACCGCCGGCCACTCTGGCGGCTGCCTGGCCGGCTGGGCCGCCGACAGTCCTGATAGGAAGAGGGATAAATAGGCTTTATAACTCCCTTCTAGATAGCTTCTTCAAGCATTTAACCCAGTTATCTTAATCCCCTATCTTCCTCGTAACGCTCATCGTAATAAATTCGATGCTTAATCTACTAGTCTCAGATAGACAGAGCCCGCGCATTTCACCACGTAGTGCTTCCTCGCCGAGCCCTAGTGATAGCATTTCAGCCTCTAGTGGCATCTAGCAACAGTCCGCGGACTAGCTCTACGTTTGTGTAGAACACTACGGACTTCATCCGATATCGATACCCTTATAACGCCATATCGTCTTCTCTGAACTACAGCCAAGATGTGTGCGCTCGTAATAGCCGAATTTCTAAGTTTATCGCTCTAGTCAAGTATAATTTGTTTAGATCACTTCAACATAGATACACGCGGATGAGTAGTGTTAGAGCACCAAGGCCAGGCCGTCTCTTCCGGATTCTGGAGTGCTCACCCCAAGAGAGCTTAACCTCTGGTCAGGCCCCTCTCTCCTCTGTCCCCCATAGCAGTGCCTTGCTGTCTTCACTGAAGGCGAAATCAGGCTATTGCGATTCTCACAAAACCGCATCCAGTTCAACACTACGTGTATCAACGTCTCTGACTCCGTGTACGGGGTGAAAATACCTCGTTCGCTCCGTTATTTCATCCTCCTCCCTCCTCATTTATTCCCAATGTTCTTCGCAAAGCCTGCAAGTTGAACATGAAACCCGTGAACTTGGCTCGTTTTTTTCTTACCAATAGGGCTTACGAGCCAGGGACCAGAACATATAAGTACTATCGAGCAACGTGCGAGTAGTGAAACCAAGTCGAGCCCTTCTGATTCAGAGCAGAGCTCAAACCTTTTAATCACGACTGTTCCGGCAGCCACACCAGGGGGGCTGAAGGAAGCAGTTAGATACATGACGGTAATCGAACAGTCAGCCAACACCAGCCATCTTACACAAACCTGCAGTTACCAGCGTTTCTCTCCTCAACATAGTCGACTCGTGACGCTCCAGCCCTCTTCCACTGCCCGCCAACGTCGACCCTGTTTGAATTACCATACACGGATCCCTCTTTTTCTTCCGGCAATTGCTTCGGGGGACCCAAAAGACAATATTTCCGTTATATTCTACAGCGTGAATCAAAGAGCACTACGTGCACCAATAGTACTACTGTATGTTTTTGAAGTAGCGCATGTATAAAATCTGCAGATTCTATTCTTACGGGAAGCCCGTCTACCTGAGAATGTCTATCGTGGGAATACCATAGAGAAAAAAACAAGAAAACCGGAGAAGCATTGATGGTGTAATCAACGACAGCGGCATCTGTCGCGGGATCGTAGAGCACACGATTTATTCAGTATTTGCAAGGCGAATCTGTGCTGGCAGGCGGGGTTCTGCCTAAGGAGTATATCTTCGGGGTTTCCGTGGGTTAAAGCCATTTTCGAGAATCCCGATCCTAATTGCCTTCTTCATCGTACTGCTCAATCAGAAATGGGTGGCTCAACTTCCCCAGGGCAGACCTTGGGTTCTTCCCGTCTGCCCACGTATAGCCTTGGTGGTAAAAGACGGCCTGGGGTGTCCGACTTCCGTGTGCAAGGCAGTGAACGTGGATTTTTCGAGTTTTCAGGTGGTCGACCCTCATAACAGGATAAGACCTTGACATATATATCTCCCGACGGGCCCGGATGCACGTGGGCTTCAAACTGCATCTTACGATACGACCCTCCCTCAATAGCGAGAGCGTGCACGAATAATGCTGTCTCGGTAGATTGAACTCCGAGCTGGGAAAGGCAGGGAATCCTCGTGTTGCTGCTAACGACGCGCGAGCCTAAACTACAAACGCTCAAGATCGTAGGGACGTGTCGTGATCCTTGGATTAGGGTGAAACGCGGTAGGCCACATTGATACATGCCTGCGCCTTCCGCTTGACGGAGCCCTTCTGCCGAATCCTTGACTAGTAATTTTCCAGAGCTTCCATTTAGAATTTTCCATCTTGCGGCCCCTTGTGTTGTTTAGTGTTCTCAGGGGGGGGGCCGCACACGATGCCAGCCCGGGCAGCCGACCCTGTTATCCTTGATACGCATACTGCGGCACAAACGGAAGAAGTGGCTTGGATTTGTCCAAAATGAAACTTCCATACCGCTACTGTTCACAATACGAAGGGATCTTTCAACCTATAAGATAGAATTCTCCCGCCAGTCAACAGATATGGCTGATGAGCATAAACACTACGTGTAGTCTACCGCTGCTCACCCGACTTATCTGTCAATCCTTTCAGAAAACCCGTCATTGATTTCATCCAAGTCCCACTAACTATTAATTCCACGTTCTTCACGCTTTACTACGCAGCATCCATTACCTTCCTCTCGCAGCACCCCCCAGGCAGCTGCGATGCATCGACGAACGACCTTCAAGGCGCTATGCTTCATGTTTTTCTCCTTATCACATACCACACAAGCCGCGTCGTTCACGATTTCCAACGCCAATATTATTGATGTGAACTCCGGTAAAATTCAAAAGAAGCAGAACATTCTTATCCAGGATGATAAGATCGCGAGTATTGAGAGTGCACAGCAAGGGCAGGCGCAGGGCGATAACGTCGTTGATGTTAAAGGCCAGTTTGTTATGCCGGGCTTCAGCGACATGCACACTCACCCCTACTTCACGAACGATGCCAAGCAATTTCCGACAACGGACAATTCGACATTCAAGGAGTATCTTGCCAGCGGCGTCACATTTATACGCGATTGCGGCAGCAACTTTGACGCCGTCAAGTCGGCACAAAGCAGAATCGCCGCGAAACAACTCCTGGGACCGCGTATCGCCTCGGTGGGCCCAATGCTCGACGGCAAAGACACGGGCTTCCAGACGGTGGAGAAAATAGGAAGCGCCCAAGAAGCTAATAGCGTAGTGAGCGACCTCACGAGCCAAGGTGCCGACTATATTAAGGTACACCTGAAATTGACGGCGGATGCGTTTGGCGCGATAGCAACAGCATGCCAACAGAACAATATATCCTTCGGAGGACACGTGCCCGACCAGATTAACGCAAGAACAGCCGTGCAGAAGGGTATGAGAATTTTTGAGCACATGAGTCGCATTGAAAGCGATAATGATGTCGCCCTTCTGAGAGGCAACGAGTTTACGGCTACTTGTACGCTTGTGCAAGGGCCGACACCACAGCGCATGAAGACTTGTGCCGGTCTGCAAAAGGGACAGACCCGAGTACTCTCGGGCACAGATTCGCCGGCGGGCCAAGGCCTCTGTCCGGGTAGAAGCCTCCACCGGGAATTAGAGCTTATGAATCAGGCCGGCCTCTCCCCGTTAGAAGTGCTCCAGTCCACGACAATCAGGGCAGCCGAGGCGGTTAACATGGAGAATGAAATAGGAACAGTCGAGGTCGGAAAGTTCGCCGATCTGGTAATTCTAACGAAGAATCCGCTCGAAGATATCAAAAATACCCGCAACGTCGCTGGCGTCGTTGCCAATGGGACTTATTTGTCGGCTCAGGATATACAAAAACTGCGCAGTGCAGCCAATGTCGCCAAGACACTACCATTTGCGTGTGGCGACTCGAAAGCTCAGAAACTTGCAGCAAGAACTGCAGTAACGTGTTGTTCGGCATAGGGTCCGTATTAACGTTAAGTAAACAAATAATATCATTTTCCCCCTAAAGGAACTCGCCTTCTCTTTGCTTTCACTCCATGCCATGAATACCCCACGATTCTCGACGAATGTCAGCTTTAGATCAGAAGCTGCTTATATATATCGGCCTCTGGCTCGACTGGTATTCTCGCTCAAGCATACCTATTAGTCAATGCTGCTTTACAGATCCGTCCAAGTCCGCGCGGGTGGAACGATGGACGTTTCCGTCCGCCTGCTGCGTGGCGGCGTAGACAAACCCTAATCCCCATACTTAGAGCAGGTGTTGGGTGGCAGAAGGCGTCGGGAGCGTAAGAAATCAAGGACGCGTTCCTCGCCATAGTGCGTCGCATGGTCGATTACCTGTATACGGGTATGTACGAGGAGCAGACTGCATTAGATACGGATAATAACCCTTATATATACGCGGCCAAGTTTGCGCTCGGGCACGTGTACCTCATTAACGGCCTTCAGGTGTTAACGGTAAAGAAGTATAGCGAAGCTCTCTAGCAAGACCGAGACTGCTGCGGCCCTTTCCGCTCGGTGCCGGGCGTCTGCAATCTTCCCCCTGACACTGTGAGGCCGCTGCGTAATATCGCTTCTAGGTTGCAAGAAAGAGTCTTATCCCGACTTCGGCTTAGCCAGATCTTAAAAAGCCGTACGACGATGTAACAGCGAATATTCCCACATTTACGAAGGACGTCCTCGACGCAGCTCTGCAGGAATGTACGAGAACTGCTCACCGTTTCAGGATTATCGTTAACTGGGCGGATTCCCGGATACGAAAATTAGAAACGGACCTACGAAATTGCGATTAATATACGTCTCGGTTAAGTAAAGGGGGGCGCCTAGATGACTCGTAACTGGCGGCGAAGATAAGGGTTAAAAAGGGAGTATAGAGTCGTAAGAAAAAAGCATACGAAGACACCTAGACGCAGCTGCGACTTGTGAGTCGTTCCCGATATTTTAAAATCGGTCCGAGAGGCATACGCTTTTTTTCGACTTCCGATCTTAATTTAAATCTATATTTATAAGAGTAAATGATTAGTAAATACGCGAAATAAGCAACGTTTTTAGCTAAATATTATTACTTTCTTATAAAAAATTACTATATAAGTAAATATTAAAGCTAGCTATTAAAGTAAG
>NJEV01000002.1:0-106049 GCA_002591385.1 Cordyceps sp. RAO-2017 | reverse complement strand
GGACGTGGCCGAGGAGGACGAGGCCGGCCACCGCGACGGCCGCCCGGGCGAGCCACGAGCGCGCGGCCCGCGGCCTTGCGCTGCCGCCTGTAGCCGGCTCTTTCTTCATCGTGGGACGAGGCTTGTCGCTATGTTGAGCCAGCGATGGATGCGTCCCTCGAGGCGGAGGGCGAGGCTGCAAAAGAACAGATCGGATGAGCGCGCAAAGGAGTTCGCCTCTGTTTAGGGTTTCCCTCTCCCCCCTTTTGCTGCTGACTACGGGACTCAATGACGATCAGAGCCCGATTTCGTACATGGCTCAGAGCAACGGTCCGGCTCGCGAGATTTTATTTGACAGGTTCAATGAGGGTCTCACACACGGACTGGCGCTGTCTTAGCCGGGCATCGCGCCTGACCGGCTGCGCCGCACTGCGGTCAGCCGGCGATGCACCCCCATCTCCTCTCTCTGGCCTTGACTCTCGGAGCGTCAGCCAGGAAGAGACGCCATCCTTGCGAGGCGTGACCACTGTCGCTCCCACCACCGCGAGGCGAGCGCGCTGCTAGACGTGCGCTACGGCCGGCCCGCGGCGCCCCGGCCTGAGGCCGGCAACTAACCAGCAACTACCGACCTGCCTATCCGGGCAGAGCCGCGAGGACTCTGTCGCAGGGACTTTCGGGCTTGCTGCGGACGGGGGAGGCTCGGGGCCAAGGCCGGAGAGCTCGTGGCAGATAGAGCCTAGGTGTTGATGCCACCGGGCAGTCTCTCCAGGCCTATGTAGGTATAACCCGTCAACGATGTGATGGACGGGACGTGCATCAAGGATCGTGCTTCTTCGGTTATCGCTGATCCCCCAGCCGTCGGGATTAGTACTGATGTGATATTGCCGTCTGGGGACCCATCAGGGCCACATGTAACAGGATAGGACAGCATCTCAGCCCCATCCGATGCCTCCCTAAACCTCCCGGCCCCTCCCATCCGTGGTTACAGTGCATAGCGGTTTTCGTGCTGCCCCATTCTGCTGCGGGGAAGCAGAGGAGGCATCACATGAGCCAGCCCATGACTCTACGGCCCTCCCGCCTCCGGAGCCAGCTTCTTGTCCTGGAGTCTGTGTCTCAACTCCAACATCGACCCAATCCAGCCAAGGCTCGTCCGGCTCGCGTCACCTACCCGCTAGCCTCAAGCTCCGGGGACCCGGAGCTCAACTGCCTCTCTCGTCAGGATCCCGTAGTCCGGAGCCGGGCCGGCACCACCAGACCGAGGCCATGACCCGCAAGACGGTGGCTCGTCATGGGGATTGGGCGTCTCCAATAAGCGCCGACTCCATCACTTCGAAGTTGAGGGCGTTGACAGCTCCACGCGTCTCGGTAGGCTCGGCGGCACAACTCCTCCCGCTTCGGCATCGCCTCGGCTCTGCTCGCTGATAACCCTTGTACATCCAGTCTCGCACCGGCAGGGCCTTCTTCCGGGAGACCACCGAGGACGACAGGAGCACCATCGTGGAAATCACGAGCGACGGCCTGAAGCAGGTCTTGCCTGCCCGGTACAGCGCATCGAACAAGGTGTACGAGTACGGCGCGTCGCTCTACGACGTCTTGCCAGATGGCCGTATCATCTTCTCCAACGAGGACGACGGCGTCTATCTCCTCGACCCGGACGCCCAGCACGTCGACCTGGTGACGAACAAGGCGGCCCTTCGCTACGCCAGCTTCAGCGCGAACCCCTCGTCGCCCTGGGTTCTGGCCATCGAGGAGGACCACACGACCGACAGGCCGCGAAAGGTGCGCAACTACGTCGTCGCCATCAACCTCCAGACGGCCGAGGTCAAGAGAGTCGCTTCCGGAGCCGACTTCTACTTCGCGCCGCGCTTCAGCTTCGACGGCTCGCGCGTCAGCTGGATGGAGTGGGACAGCCCCGACATGATGTTCGACGCCGCCAAGCTGTACTGCGGCGACTGGAGCGACGACGGGCGCATCCGGAATGCCAAGCTCGTGGCCGGCGCGGACAAGACGAGCGTTGCCGAGCCGCAATGGGGCCCCGACGGCTCGCTCTTCTTTGCCCGGGAGTCGGGCCCGCATCGCCAGCTGTTCCGGCTGGCTCCCGGGCGTGATGCCCCAGAGCGCATCGACCTGCCAGAGCT
The DNA here is from genome assembly GCA_002591385.1 of Cordyceps sp. RAO-2017. Lineage (NCBI taxonomy): Eukaryota > Fungi > Ascomycota > Sordariomycetes > Hypocreales > Cordycipitaceae > Cordyceps > Cordyceps sp. RAO-2017. The sequence continues at coordinate 103,932 of NJEV01000002.1, read as the reverse complement.
GGAGACGGCAGAGATTGGCATCATTGGCCTGTCCGAGGGGAGGTATGTCGCCTCACTCCAGCCCGACGCCCGTCTCTTGTGGTCTTCCGAGGCCGAGCAGAGAGACCGTTGGATTCGGCAGAGTTGACCCATTCTCCGAGCCAGCCGGACGATCCTGCCCTTATCCAAAGACTCGTTGGTGGTGTCTGCCATCCACCAAGGGACCAGCCGACTCGTTTCCATCGACCTCAACAAGAGGCAGTGCCGTCGACTGGCGAGCGAGGCCGCCCTCAGCTACATCGGGGGTGATGCCATGGCGAGGCTGGACGATTCTTCATTCCTCGTCGTCGGCAGCGGCACCACGTCCCACCTGGCGGTCCGCAGGTTCGACCTCGGCGAGCCGGACTCGGGCGAAGTGATTCGGAAAGCAACAGACGAGACGTTCCCCGGCTCTCTGTTCTCGGAGCCCGAGTCCGTCTGCATCAGGGCCAGGGCGTCTCCGGCGCGCAACATCCACGGGTTCCTGTGGATGCCGCGCAACCCCGACTTCGCCGCCCCCGCGGGCGAGCTCCCGCCTCTCATCATCGTCGCCCACGGCGGGCCGACGAGCCGGATGGGCTCGGGCCTGGACCTGCGGACGCAGTACTTCACCTCGCGCGGCTACGCCCTCCTCGCGCTCAACTACAGCGGCTCGACCGGGTACGGCCGGGACTACCGGAGGTCCCTGTTCGGGCACTGGGGCGTCGTCGACGCCGACGACGCGGGCGAGTGCGCCGACCAGCTCGTGGCCGCCGGCCGCGTCCGGGCCGGCGCGGTCGGCATCACCGGCATCAGCGCCGGAGGGTACAACACCCTGCAGGTCCTGGTCCGGCACTCGGCCAGCTTCGCCGCCGGCCTCTGCGTCTCCGGCATCAGCGACCTGGGCCGGTTCGACGGCAAGACGCACAAGCTGGAGATGGACTACACGCCGCTGCTCGCGCTGCCCGGGGGCGGCGCCGACGCGGAGGCGAAGGCGCGCATCTACCGCGAACGCAGCGCCCTCTATCACATCGACTGCATCCGCTCCCCCCTGGTGCTGCTGCACGGCCGAGACGACACGGTGGTGCCGGTCGAGCAGGCCACGCTCGTGGCGGACGCGTTGAGGGAGCGCGGAGCCGATGTCGAGATCGTCACCGTCCCGAACGAAGGGCACATGATGGACAAGCCGGACAGCACACGGCTGTGGCTCGAGGAGGAAGAGAAGCTTTGGAGGAGGACCTTGCTGTGAGCGAAAGGGGGCGACAAGGATTCGGAAAAGTTAGTGAGCAAGGCTGGAGTGAAGTGACCCGTGCTTGAACCGGCTCCGAGTCGAGAAACTGCGGCAGTAGTTGCGTCTTCTTGGAGCGTAGTGTGTCAAGGCTGGAGTCAGTCGATTCCCCCGTTCTTCGACTTCCACCACTCATCTTTAAATCCTAAAGTTACGGTTCCTCTTCGCGACCATGGGTTTCTTTCGGACCATGTAGTTTCGCTACCAACTACCGACCCCGGACACCTCTCCTCTCTTTGGCCGGAGGAATCCCGAGCACAACGGGGCGTGGGGGATCGGCCCCTCGACCTCCAGCCGGAACGGACCGCCGGCCGGACGCCGAGCACGGCGGAGCTGGCGATGGATCTTGGAAGCGCCGCCAAGACTCGGCGTCCGCGGAGGGCTCCATCTGAAACGAGTGTATCGATAAGGCGAAAGCTCTGCAGCGCGATTCCATTACCAATTGATCGACGATGATTCAATACCTCGGAAGGCGCTGGCAGGCTTGACGAGGGTCCCACTGGCCGCCTGACTGAGGCAGACGACCCAGTTTCGGAGGCACGAGCCGCTGAAACTTCGACTCGGCTTCAGCTTTAACGGGGGCAAATCAACGCCTCCCCGCCGTCATTAAGAGCCAAAAGCATTCTGCCAGGAGCAAGAGAAAGATCATGGCCGCCGTGCAGGAAACGGTTGCAACGGTCCCGATCCGGACTCGGCAGAAGAGGTCGGCCGAGGTCATCGTCGTCGGCGCCAGCCTGAGTGGCCTCCAAGCAGCGCACGAAGTCCAGCGCTCGGGGTCTTCGTGCCTCGTCCTCGAGGCCCGGAGCCGCGTGGGCGCCCGGCCGGCCTACGACGTTTCACCGTCCGTCGACGCTTTCGACGAGAGCAAGCATGCGCGAGTAGTGCAGCTGGCCAGGCAGCTCGGCCTCGCAGTCGGACCGCAGCGGCCCTCAGACCGGTTGGCGATGGAGGGACTCGGCGGCTCCGAAGCCGGAGGCATCCCAGACGTAGGCTCCCACGGCTGACTCGACAAGCCCTCTCACCCTCCTCGCGACGAAAAATTCATGTCAGCTAACGAGGTTTCGAGCAGCACCTTGCCGAGGAAGACTGCCGCTCGTTCGTCCGGGTCCGCGACAACGTCGAGCATCTCTGCCAGCGAGTCGACGTCAACCGCCCCGCACAGCTGCTCTCCAACTACGGCAGCATGACGATGCACGAGCTCGCCGTGTCGCAAGGCGGAACCGCCGCCGTCCAGAAACTAGTCAGCGCGTGGGCCACGGCGCTCTTCGCCCTCCCGTCCGACAGCGTCAGCGCGCTCTACTTCCTCGTGCACTGCAAGTCGAACGGGGGCCTGCTGGAGACACTGTCCCTGCTGGGCGGCAGCCAGGGGAACCTCCAGCTGCCGGGGGGGAGCCGACGCCTTTGCGAGGAGCTCGCGGATCGCCTCCAGCCGGGCTCGGTGCTGCTGTCGCAGGAGGTCGAGGCCGTTGACCAGAGGGCTGGGAACAAGTGCGTGCTGACGACGCGGTCCGGCGACGAGTTTCACTGCACGACTGTGATTCTGGGGAGCCCGGCGTCGCAGTGCCGGAGCCTGGACTTTGCTCCCGGGCTGAGCGAGGATAAGCAGTGGCTTCGCGGCCACCGGGCTCCAGCGCCAGTCGACGCCCTCGAGCCGGAGCGGGATGAGGAGGTGGCTTGCCTGGCTGTGCCGGCGATCAACCTGCACAACCTGCAGCGCGACCAGTGGCGGCCAGAAGGGAGCATTGTGTTCGCCGGCTCCGAGACCAGCTTCGCCTGGAGAGGAACCGCCGAGGGGGCGCTGGCGGCGGGCTGCAGAGCGGCGGGGGAGGCCGTTCGTGCGCTGGGTGACAGGCCATCGTCAGTGCCGGTATCGAGGCTGTGAAGGCGTAGAGGCGGAGTCGGAGAAGGCGAGATTGACTTGCACTTCTGGGACGAGGAGCCTCGACTGGATGAGAGGACGAGGATGCAGGTGGCAAGGCGGTGCGTGTGTGTACGGCACTGTCGGGGACTACAGGAATAGGGGTGGCCGGAGGACGAAGGGGTCAACTCTGGCAGTTGCCACGCAAGAAAGTACGGGACGAAAAAGGAGAATTGCCTTTCGAAACCTTTGTGCCCGCCGACGACTATACACGGACGCTGCTAGCCGAATATAGAATCGAAGCTCATGTGACTTATGAAGACGTGCGGAGAAGCTGGTAGCCAGTTGCGAGTCGTATCAAGAGTTGTGTGCTCTGTCCTTGCTGGCTTGAAATCTACCAATCCGCTGAGCGGTCACGGGCTCGAACAAGGCCAAGATTCATCTCTTTCTTGGCAACACGATCCGGACCTTCAGCCGGACTTAACATTGAAGGTGGCCGAGGCCTGTGCGAATTTTGAAACTGGCCTCGCCGGATTTAACACCCCGAGCGCAGGATATGTACGACTTGTCAGGCCACTGACCCATATACGTGCCCTCTTCGCACCCGAGTCCCCACACTGGTTGGCCTCCGAAATCCGTCGGATGCCCGAAAGCAATGCCGACGAAGGCTAAAGGGATCTAGCCCGAAGACCATCACCGCACCGACTACCGGTAGCGAGGACTCGAAATGTTCGGAATTTTCGGTCACGGCGTCCAAGAATACATGTACGGAATCAATGGATTACGAAAGCTATGTAGGAAAATTGAACTCAACGTAAAAAGTATGGCTGAGGATTCTTCATAAAAGGCGAACGGACAACAACGCTTGACCAGATGGCACCAGCTCCTGTCCCCGACATAGAGAGCATTGACGCCTGATCTCGAGCAAGCTTCAAAATTTCATTCATCATGACTTCCCAAGCTCCCGAGAAAGTCTTGTTCGACTCACGCGGCCTCAAGCTGGCTGCCCATCTATACAAGCCGGTCCCCGGCTCGCCCGACCGCAAAGGCGCCGCCATCGTCGTCTGCCACCCCTGGACGTCCATCAAGGAGCAGTCGCCGGCCAACTACTGCCGCCCGCTGTCCAGGGCCGGCTTCGTCTGCCTCGCCTACGACGCCGCCTACCAGGGCGAGTCGGAGGGCGAGCCGCGGCACCTGGAGGATCCCTACCAGCGGGTCGAGGACATCAAGGCCGCCGTCACCTACCTGACGGGCCTCGGGGGGCTCGTCGACGCCGGAAAGATCGGCGTCTTCGGCATCTGCGCCTCCGGGGGCTACGCGCCCTTCGCGGCCCAGACGGACCTGCGCATCAAGGCCTGCGCCACGGCGGCGGCCGTCTGCTGTGGCACCATGGCCCGGCGCGGGTACGAGAAGGACTCCTCCAACATGGAGACGCTCAAGGCGCAGTTGGAGGCGGCCGGCCGGGACCGCAACAGCGACATGACCGGCGAAAGGGTCCCGATCGTCCACCTGCTGCCCGAGGACTACGACTCGCTGCCGGCCGACTTCCCCGAGGCCTTCCGCGACCTGGCATCCTACTACAGGACCGGCCGGGCGAAGCACGAGCGGGCGCCGAACACGACGATCCCGCGCAGCTGGGACATGATGGCCAACTTCGACGCCTTCGCCTTCAACCACATGATCAGCCCGCGGCCGCTGCTGATGATCACCGGCACCAAAGCGGCGACCAAGTGGTATAGCGAGGACGGCGTGGCCAAGGCCAACGAGCCCAAGGAGCTGTTTGTCGTCCAGGGCAAGACTCACGCGGACCTGTACGACCAGGTCGACGAGGCGAGCGAGAAGCTGGTGCAGTTTTTCGGGGAATACCTCGATTAACGTAGACGGTAGAGAGAGGTCAACTGGCTGCGCATGTGCAGGATATCGGCACGGATATAGAAGGCCGAGTTGGGCCTTGGCTTACTGGGCTGGTCGTTCGGGATGTATCAAGTCCGGATAAAACTCCAGGCCGGGAGCGATCCTGGCTGGAAACGCACGGGATACTGTACGCGTCAGATTGACGTACACGTGCACGAGGTTGGACGACCCCTTGGAGTTGTGCAGCGTGCAATGTTTGATGGACGGCGAGCCCCTGAGATAAATACTTGAGCTGCTGCGGGCGCTCAATACATGGGCCAAGTATCTCGTTGAAGACCCCGAAACGCAAACATTTGCCAAAGTACACTTGAGCACAATAGCCGGTTGAGAGCGAGCAGCAATGGAAACAATCTCCAGTCGTGTGTGATGAATACTTCTACATCCTTGAACGTGTGTGTCCACGAAGGATTGTCCGTGCTTCAAGTTGGTTTCCACTTTAGCTCCCCCGAACATAAGGGGGCAAAAGGTCTGCTCTTCGTTGATGCTCTCGCGTCAAAGATGGCAGACATCTATTGAGCACGTTGCCGTCTGGGCTACATTTATTCTTTGAATACCGGGCCGAGAGGCTCAGCCCGTCTCGGGTACGACTTCGCCGCGGTGACGGGGGCCAGCACGATGGCGCTCACAGCGTCGACAGGTTCAAGAACGTGATATCAGAGAGCTATTCCCGTTCACCGAGACTTGTAGATGTGGGGAATGCCGAATCAATGGTGCGAGTACCCGGCCGAGTCGGGATCGGCCGGTGCTCGTGTTGAAACGGGCCGCAGTCCGTCTGGCATGCCGACGTCGGGCATGGCGCACCACATGTATCCGTGCGAGATCCCCCTCGGCTGCTGGATCGGGATTTGGCTGGTGCCAGGGAGCAGCTCGTGTTTCAGAGGTCTCGTCCCGAGGCATTGGATGTGTGCCGCGCATGTCATCACACCAGACCTCTCATGATTTAATATCGATCTCCCCGCGGCTCCTCCCCCGAGGCGCGATGTAACAGCATTGTCCGTCTGTCCCTTCTTCTGCAGACAGTCTACCCTAGCTCGACCTCGCGATACTCGAAAAGATGCGCGGCCCGTCGCTGAGCGTATGCTGTGCCCTGTTCGCCCTGCTGGCCTCGACGGCCTCGGCGGCGAACTCGACGCGAAGTTCCAGTTGCAAGGCCACGACGACCGGTCAGGCGCAGGCTCAAGCTCAGGCCGCGTCTCAGTCCCCCCTGTCTCACCGGACCGTCGTCCAGTTCGATGAGGAAACGTGGATCGAAAACATCGCCGTCCGGCAGAACGGCAACCTCCTGCTCACCGGCCTGATGCCGAACGCCTCTCTCTACGAAGTCACGAACCCGGATTCGCAGAACCCAACCGTCGCGCGCCTGTTCACCATCAACGAGGTCAAGGGCCTGCTCGGGATAGCCGAGATCTCGCCCGACGTCTTCCTGATCGCCGGCGGCAACGGCGGGGAGAAGGGCTCGTTCCACGTCTGGACCGTCGACTTCGCCGCCGGCGACCCGTCGCAGCCGAAGATGGTGCAGGACATCCCCGAGGCCATGCTGCTCAACGGCGTGACGAAGATCCCGGGCAACAACAACACCGACGTCTTCATCTCGGACTCGATGCTGGGCCTCGTCTGGATCGTCAAAGTGGGCGAGCAGAAGCACGAGGTCGCGCTCAACGTCACGGAGACGCAGCTGGCGCCCAACGGCGCCAAGCCGCTCGGCGTCAACGGCGTCCACGCCTGCAACGACAGCCTCTGCTGGACCAACCTCGGCCTGACGACCTTCAACAAGATCCAGATCGGCCAGGACGGCAAGCCGGCGCAGGGCGCCAAGGTCGAGGTCCTCGCCAAGCTCCCCGTCTCGGCCCTCGACGACTTCATCATGGGGCCCGCCACCGGCGACACGGCCTGGATCACGACAAACTCGCCCGACAACAGCCTCTTCGCCCTCAACTCGGCGGGCAAGAACGTCAAGGTGGCCGGCAGCCCGGACGCGCTCGACTTTGCCACCTCGACGGCCTGTCAGTTTGGCAGAAAGGACGGCGACAAGAACATCCTGTACGTCTCGGCCGGCAACGGTGAGATCAACGGGAAGAAGTACGGAGGAAAGGTCGAGGCTATCGATGTCACAAACTTTGCCTTTTGAAATGGCCCCCGAGCGCGTCAAGTGCGGCGGGGCTAGCACTCGAGTTCCGGCCGGTAACCCTCGACTTCCAGAGCCACGCGTGGGCTACAATGATCCGTCCCTACATGTGTAAAAAAGTACGTATGGGCCTTCAGAAGTCCCAGGCCTAGGGAAGCTGTGTCTCAGGAAGTACTAGTATGTCATCGATGTGGATTGTCACTGCTTCTCAGGTATCATGACATCATGTATTCAAACCGAGCTTAATGTAATTATATTTGATATTTGTCTTAGTTCTAATCGAAGACACGAGCAGCGGAACTATGATTGGTACACAGAACTGGCAACGCCGTGTTGAGTGCATATCGAAGATGATTGGTCGAACTCATTAAAACCGAAGAAACCCAGTTCTACATACTCGAACATAACCAAGAGCCGCTTGGCACCTGCTGGGCCGGCCCCAGTTGTATGGCGAGGCGTCCCACATCGATCACACATTGGATAGGGAGGAAGTTGGTGCGTCATGGTAATGAGCTCGGTGATGCATCTGCACGTATGTTACATACAGCTGGTGTAAGAACAACCGTTCATGGGCTTGACCTACCTGTGGGTACTAGCTGAATGTGGCAAGCTTGGAGACCGCGGGAAATGCATGAGGGATGATCCTTGTATGTGCTTGTAGCTTCCTCCAATAGCATGTGTCAAGGTAGAGAAACACGCCGTTCACGCAATTGAATCCCGTCGCCACTAAGAGCGTCCGGTGTCTCATAGACTAGCTACATGTATTTCCCGCCCCTGCGCCTGCTGGACTGCACGTCATATCGAGAGTCCGTAGGGCAGCAATCATACATGTAGACTGCTCACGTACACGAGCCCTTATGCAGCTTAGAGAGACCATTTCGATCCGACGGCAAGCAGAAGAAAAGCCTAGGAGATCCAAGCCCGTCCTAATAAGCCAGTGACATGCGTTCTTTGACCCCAGACACGACTAACGACTGGTAAATTTAATTGAGCGACCAGGCCAATGGAGAGAGCCGATCGTATGTCCTCATCACGAGGAAGGTGGTTCTGCTAGCCAAGACAAGCCTATGCCGATGGGGGGTGACTTTCCCCCAATATTGAGATTCATAGGGTCCACCTCTTGAGGCCGGGCACATGTTCCCGAGGGTGGTAATCTCGCAGTTTATCGGATTGATCATTCTACAATAGTATAGGTGTAATCAATCGCTGGAAGGGCGATTGCTTCAAGCAATCGGGGGTGGATAGAGGTGCGCACATTTGATCTCGATCTTTCAGAGCCAGTAGGTCAAGAGACCTTGTATTATTACAAGGCATTCAACTACAAGTCATGGGATACACGTCTGGTAAATACACATATTTCAGACGCCTTATGTTAATGTTTGTTCGATAATGAGGGATAAGCCTCCAATCGAGGCGCTCTCCATTCGGCCAAGCCATCTGATACCACACGGCTCGGGCTTATCATGTCAAGCGGCGGTGAAACACGGCCCACTTTGCGCTCTCGCGGTCCATACTTCATAGATATATATTCAGTCCCTGTGTGATAGGTCGAGGCGTAAGGCAAGTCTTTTGAGTAGACCGTCTCCATGATGTAAGTGTAGAATATCGCATGTCCCCTGGCTTGCAGCAAAGGCTTCGGACGAAGGATATCAAGCATTAATTTCAAGCGAGAAGACGTGAGGACCAGACTATAGCATTAGAAAGGCCTAAGAACTATATGTTTTTTAGGTCTTTCGAGCAAACATCAAACAGATACCGTGCAGGACGCGGGAAACTTCAAGGTCAGAAAGCTGACTTTGACAACAGGTCCTGCTGCCAGGGCTATCTCTCAGCCCGTTTCACTGGCTCGATTGGGGACATCCGTACGGTCGGAAGGCAAAACGATAGCGAAGAGAAATATAGGTATATACATAATGTCATAATTGAATAAATGGCTTTCTGGACAACCAGACACTAGTGAGGTGACGGGGAGGGGAAGAGCCCGGGGGAGACTTCCATAGAAGCTGCCTCCCGCCTTCCCATTCTGCTTCTGCCGTCATCATGGGCCACCCCTCAGCTGGGGAAAACATCGGCTATTGTCCGACAGCCCATCCCATCGTCTCTTACTGCAGCTGCATGCCTCAGGCAGATAGGCGATGGCCTCGGTCAGCCAGCCTCCTCATCAGCCATCCAAAGACGGCAGCCATTCGCTCTCGAGCCGCAAGCCCTGCCGCTCGTCATGGATCTCCTGCTCACGCCAGCCGACCCGGCCTTTCCGACGCCAAAGACCCGCTGTGTCGCGATTGAGGACTGGGACGGCGGCCAGTTCCACGAATATCCCCGTCGCAAGGCCAGGCTGAGGCTCGTTCCTTGGGGCCTGCGCCGGGGCTCGGACGTCGAGGCATCGCAGGAGCCGTACCTCGAGCTGCTGCATCCCACGCCACAGGACGAGCTGCAGCCCTTCCTCCAGACCTGGCTCTTCTTCGGCCTCTCAGCCGAGTTCCTGGGCCTCAACGAAGTGGCGCCGGGCGTCCGGCTCATCGACGAGGCAACGGCGCGGACGGAGATAGCGCAGTTGCACAGACATCTTGCTCGCGAGGAGGGAGGAGCCAAGTATCTTTCCGGAGCCGCAGAACTCGACCTTCTGCCGCTCATCCGTGAAAGAACCCAACTCGCATCAGACATAGATCAGAGGCTGGCCTCTCTCAACGACTGTCTGCACTTCGCCCTGCTCTTCCTGCACTCTGTCAGGGACAACCTGGACGAGGGCTTCTACTATTCGATCGCCGCTCTCGGCGACCTGCTCTCCACAGTTCTCTACACCCTTGCTAGTGCTAGTGTCAAGCCCCTGTCCCTGAACTGGCAGTTTCGCTACATCAGCCATGGCAGCTCCGTCGAGAGCCAGATGCTCAACAACGGCTGGTGCCCAAGTGAAATCGATAAGATCAGGTCCCAGTTCACAAGTCTCACAACCATGCACTACGCCAGCAGGCTGAAGAATGCGAGGCCTCAGCTGAGCCACACGCACTGCTCGAAGGCCTGTCAGGCATTCCAGATCGACATGGCGACCTACCGCCCGCTACACGCGCCTCAGTGTGAGCAGGGTTGTCCGAGCATCAATGTCGATATCGCCGCCGTTCAGTCCGTTCTGCGTTCTACCGACTTTTATCCTGTCTTACGTGTGCAGTGGCCCGCCGACGAAGCAGACGGGCTGAGGCTGTTGATCAAGCAGTACCAGCCCGGAGAGTCTTACGTAGCTCTATCGCACGTAAGTCTGCGGTCAACCGGCCTCTGGGCAAGCACAACAATCTCACCATGAATTTCGCCCAGGTTTGGGCAGACGGACTCGGGAATCCAGGGGAGAATGCATTACCCCAATGCCAAGTGGAAAGGGTGGCACGCTATGTTGCAGCACTGGATGACCACACGGATGACTGGCTATGGGTCGACACGTTATGTTGCCCAACGGAGATGGAGGGCAAGATGCTTGCGCTGAGGCGGATGGCAGACGTTTACCGGAACGCGCGCCGTGTTCTGGTCGTAGACGCTTCTCTAACGACGCTCAGGTCGGATGCTGCGCATCCAGCCGAGCTTCTACTTCGCACGCTTGGCTGTTCACCGTGGATGAGACGGCTGTGGACGCTTCAAGGTACCACTCAGGCCGTGCTTGTTTGGTCTCTGCTGCTGGCCCGTCCCACGCTTACACCTCTGCAGAAGGTGCGTTGGCAGGAAACCTTCAGATTCAGTTTGCCGACCGGGCTTTCAACATCGTTGATCTCCTCACACAACTATCGGTGGCGGCGAATCAAGACGTGCGCTACCAGCGCGTCTGGCAGGATGTCACCAACCAAGTACATAGCCGACCTCAAGCTCCGTCGGTGACAAATTTGGACTGACCGCGATCTTTGCAGTTCTATCAACTCGCGTCACTCGGCTTCGGGGCGTTACAGGACATGTCGATCCCGTCGACCCTCATGACTCTGCAACGTGCACTACACTCACGTAGCGTCTCGGTAAATTCAGATGAGTCGCTTTGCATCGCAACCCTCATGAAACTCGACGCAGCCTACATCGCGTCTGTTTCTGACGCCCAGCAGCGCATGGTTCGAGTATGGGAGCTGCTGGCTCAAGCAGGGGGGGGCCTCCCCCCAAACATGATCCTGAATGTCGACGAGCCACTCGATGTACCGGGATGGCGATGGGCGCCAAGGAGCCTGCTGGGCTCCGCCACAGACGAGTCGGTGCTGGGTATCAGCGAACGCATCGTTCGTTTCAACGTCGAGACTGGTGAGGGCCACCAAGGCCTGGGAGTTCCCACGCCCAGCGGTCTTCAAGTGAGATTTCCTGGCTATCGCCTGGCTCCCAGAGCCCGACTTCCCGGCTTGCCGTTGCATCCCTGGCGAGGTCTGACTGGCCCAGCCGAGGATCAGGTGCTGGTTTATGATAAATCAAAGAGCCGGTGGTTCCGAATCGTGGACTGGTACTATAGCAGGAAGGTCGGAACCTGGACTGACGAGGAGAGGCAATCCTACCACAAGCAGCAGGACGGCCCGCTCTGCCGAAGCATCCACACCGGCAATTGTTGTCTGATATGGGCGCCACCTTGGATAGATGACGGCCCGCGCATGTGTTGCATGGTGCAGCTCGAGCCTGACCAAGTGAATGCCATTAGCAGACCTTCAGATGCCCGACAAGCCGAGATCGCTCTGCCAGCTCGACGCGAAAGAACCGTGATTCTCTCGGCTCTCAACGAGATCGAGTCGCGTGTGATGCATTACATGCAAACCCTGGCCGACAGCCTCGCAGAAGACAGCGCCACAAGAGAGTACGCAGAAATCGGGGAGCAGAGTGGTCCAAAGTGGCAGGCGGCTAAGATTCGGGTCCATGGTCGGATAAAGGACGTCGTGGCGGCGGCGTGGGAATCGGAACCCTGGCTACAGCGGGCCATTGCCGACACTTTCGGGAACGATTTGGACGAGTTCGTCTGGGTCATGGTACCCAAGCTCTTTTCCCACCATGTGGAGCTTGAGGCACTGCCTGAGAACCAGCTGTGGGTTGTAGACTGAGGGGACGAGGATTCGAATCACGGCCAGTGCTGCGCCTCGGTCGGCACCAGCGGGCCGACCAGAAGGCACAGGCTGAAATCTTCGGCCGAGGCAATTCGCAGAATTCAATGCTCTTCGATGGCGATCCCGAAAGGACGTCTTTTCTCTCCTCTTTTCGTACGGCTCGTGTCCGGGAAGGTCCATTCTGCCAATACGAAGGCAGAGTGCGTGACAAGTATTTTAGATTTTCTCTTTTCATCCCGAGGCCCTACGTGTAGTCTTCTACGACTGTTCTACGTTCTGTACTATAATGGACACCTGTCACTTCACCGGTTCCCCGGCCGAAGCCTCAGGTTCTTGATCCAGGTGGTTGGCGGACCATCGCCCAGGCCGGTATATACGTGGGCGCAGTTTGAGTATCACGAGCTCGATCTGCGGAAGGTTATTGCCACCTCCAGAGGCTGATATGGACTTGCGCATAATCATTGGGGAGAGGTCCAATTTACAAGTCTACTCAATTTACAGACGTAGCGATCGCGTCAATTGCTCGGCATGGACTTAAATTTGACTCCTGGCCTTGACGCTGTCTATCGTAGTATTATCAAGAGTCCACGTGCTGGAGTTTGAAGATATCAATCCAGCCCCGCTCGCCTTATAACATCCAGCATGTATTCAAGCCGACTGGAGGACCCGCTCTGTACCGCTCTTCGCCCTACGCGCTTTCCGCCACCTTGGCACCCTCAGGATCATGAGCAACGACCTGCACCTCGGCCAGCATCTCCTCGAGCGCCAGGTTCTTGATGCCCAGGCACGTCCAGGTGGGCTGGTGGTCCGGCATGTACTTCTTGAGGCAGCGGACGACGGCCTGGCAGGTGGCTTCGTCGAGCCCGACGTGGAAGGTCTGGACCTTGAAGACCTGCGACCAGCCCTTGCCGCCGGCGTCGCGGAGGCAGCGCTCGACGTTGGCAAAGGCCTGCTCGATCTGCGTGACAGCGTCGGGGGCGAGCTTGCCTGTCGTCGGGTCCCAGCCTCCTGTGTGCGGTCAGAGAAGGAAATGGGCCGTAGCCTCATATGTCGGGATGAGGTGGGTAGTGGGCGACGTGACGCAGATGCCGGGCTGTATTTACGGGGGAGAGAAGGGCGACAACGCGGCTCGTCGCTTACCTTGACCGGAGGATTCTATGTAGTCGCCCACGCGTACGGCCTGACTGAAGTAGAAGTTCTTGTTCATCTCCACCCCCTGCTTCTCGTAATTGTAATATCTGAGGTGTGACATGGTGATGCGCGAGCTGTGAGGAGCCGTTAAGTGACTACTGCGTGCTTTCGTTCCGCTCTATTGATGTGGTGGTTAAGGTGGCTACTGTGTTGATCAGGGCTCAGCCGTAGAGAGCGTTCGTCGCCTTTATACTCTACCCCATTCCCCCGTTGAGTCTTGGGCGCGCGATGAGCGCTCTAACATCGAAGGCTTGGGCGTCATAGATACGTGTGAGACGCTCGCGTGGCTCGCAACTGCGGATGTCGTCGCTAGTCTATTGAACCAAGCCAAGCGGACCACAGAAATAATGCGGAAACTACCATAAGCTCTGTTGATGGCATCGTTAGGGCGCTGAGGGTAGCGGTGAAGAGGCCGGAGGCCTCATGTAAAAGACGTCAGAGAGAGAATTTCTAGTCTACCTTGGGCTTTTTTGTGTCGGCTGGTCATTGATTCTCCCCTGTTTTGGATTAGACGTTTTCAATGACATGGATATATGTCCTGCTATGTAAATAACGAAGGAGTGACGTCGAGGAGGATACGCGTCGAATCGTTTGGTAGTCTCTGGGTTCTTGCTCTTATCTTAGCACAAGCTAGGTAATGTATGAGGCAGGAACGCTTGTTCTCTGATTTCATTAAATACCTTAGTGCTATTAATTACAATAGTTTCAGTCCTCAGACCCTTCCCCTCAACTTATTTCCTCGAGCGCACCTAGTTCAAGGCGGCACGTGGCGCTACGGGCCTTCATGATTCATAGGGCTCCGCCGTTTACTAGTAACGGGCGAGGGCAAGGGGCCATTTAGTGGGTCGCTCACGCGATATATAGGCGCCAAACTATCAGTCCTGAGTCCCTTATCTTGCCGCTAAGGGGGAACGGCGCGGGTTCATCGCTAAATAGGTCACCGCACGTGGCATTGCTGTCCGAGTCATGTACGTCGGAGAAGGCAGAGACAGACTAGACGTGCTTAAAACGCACCGAGGTCGAATCACGGGAAATAATATAGTACGTATTAGTGTTGAGAATTACAAGTGACGAAGAAGTATGTGGATTACTAGCAAAAAGCAGCAAGTGGATGAAAGACGAATATCATATATGTCGAGATGGCATGCGCAGACTCGATCCATCTAGAGATTCGTACACATCCCACGCGGGTAGTTTCACAGATCAATACATGCATTTGTCCTCTTGGACATCTCTACACGTAACGCATGTGGGTATTCATGTATATATAGTCCAGGTAAATCAATTTGATAATATTGATAAGTCGAGCCATTGGAGGATGTCACACTTCAAGTGTACATTTCAAGTTTGCTCTGTTTACCTAGCATATTCCGCTTATTACCAGTAGCTGTCCCTAATGTCGAAACTCTCAAGCCCAACCCCAGCACTGTGGCGCTATGTCTATCGGGAGGCAAAGCTGTCTGGAGGGCTTCACGTCTAAGTGCATATGACCTTATACATTGGTCGATGCAAAAGCTGAGTGGATTGAAGTTTTTATTAGTATCATTATAAGAAAAAGAAGGCCGAGGCTTGAGACGGGGAAAATCAACTGCTCATTTCTAAGAATGAGAAGCATTAAACATTAAAGCCTCTGGCCTTATATGCGCCATGTAGGCGCTGGCGTGTTCACCCATGCGCCTCAAGTCTCCTTTCTCCTCTTCTCCTCCCCGGCTCCTCTTACTTCCTAGCTCTTATCTACTTGCTACCTTTCTTCGGAACGTACATCTTTACGGGCATTGCCGTGAGGTAGCCGGCAAGAAGCCGATATCGATCAGGTGCCTCACATTGGATGCGAAGGCTGCCTTGACTTCTGGGCGCACCCGATAGCCTGGCCCGACGTCTTCACCAATGACCGTCTCGTGCTGGTCGAAGAGGTGCATGAGAGGGAACAGAACGTGGTCCTCCTGCTCCTCGTCTACGGTTTGACGCAGGCGCCTTAACCAGCGGCGCTGGGAGACGCCTTCAAGTCGGAAACCGAATTGTCGCTCTAGGATGGTCCAGACCGTCTCAAGATACATGCCGTCCTCGACGCTCGTGACCGGTTCTTGGTCCTCGCGCAGTGCACCGGCCACAACATCGCTCGCCACCCTTGCCGTGTCGGCGATGTACAGCCATCGGGTCGTCTCATCGCGGCTGTAGGCTCCCATCCGGACGCAGGCGGCGATGAATCGCCATAGGTGGTCGCTGGGATTGGCCCGGCCGTCCTGGGCGCCTCCCATGATGTATCCCGGCCGCACGACACGCAGTCGAGGACCACCGCCGCCAAGCAGCCGTCGGGACAGTTTCCGGACGAGTAGCTCCGACACGAGCTTGGACTTTGTGTAGCCCGAGAAGCTGGGCCCGTTAGAGACGAGTGATTCTTCACTGCAGGGTCCCGCGCGCCCCCCCGATACGAAGACGAAACTGGACATGGAGGTCCCGCCGTCGCCCATGGCGCACTGCAGCAGTCTCACGGTCGAGAGGACGTTGACGGGCTTGAGAGACGTGTAGTCCAACTGGTAGTTGACCCTGGCTCCGTTGTGGACGACGCTGTGAATTGCGTGCGCCTCATCTGTCTCCCCTCGTAGCGCCTTCATCTGGGAGGCGGATAGGCCGAGGTCCGGCTTAGCTAGGTCGCCGAGCCAGTATTCCATCCGGCGCAGATACGACGGGCACCACCAGCCAGCCGCACTGGCCTTGGCTTCTATCCGTTCCTCGGCCTGCGTCCTGGAATCGGCTCGTACGAGAACGCAGACATAGACGAGCTCGTGCTGAAGCAGTTGGCGCAGAATCTCGATGCCCAAGAAGCCCGTCGCGCCGGTGAGAAGAACCTTCCGCCGGGCTGAGCCATGCCTACGTAGCCCAACGTGCCGTGGAAGCGTTTCGTACAGCCCGAGAATTTCAGACTGCATATCGCAACAGGCCGACGGCTCAGGCGCACGCGGCTCATCATTGACGTAAGCAGCGATGTCGCGGATGGTCGTAGACGAGCTCATCAGCATATCTGGGGGTACCTTGACGCCGTATAGCCGTTGTATCTGTGTCGACAGCGAGATGATGCGCACCGAGTCGATGCCGCCGCTTTCGAGGCCAAAGTCTTTGCCCTCCAGCGCCGCACGCTGCTCCGTGTCTTCAGAGGCGAGCTCGGCGTAGATGCGAGAGAGCTGGTGAGCAGTCGCTTCGCCGGGGGCCAGCGATGAGTGCGCCCCGGAGCGTGGGTGGGCGGTCAGGGACGACAGCCATGCCTCGACTCGCCTTCGGTCGAGCTTCATGGAGATCGTATACGGCATCTGGTCGACTACTGCGAGCGCGGTGGGTATCATGTACTCGGGCAGCGCTCCGGACAGCCGGGCCTTGATATCGGGCAGGCTGAGCGTCGGGATCTCGGCAAAAGAGCACTCGACCCTCTCGTCGCCACGATGAGCCGCCCCTTCTGTCTCCTGAACGACGGCGACGAGCTGATTCGAGAAGACGCCCGCCTTGGGCGCGGTAACCATGACTGCCTGTACGGACGGCTCACGACTGCTCAGGACCTGTTCGATCTCTCCGGGTTCTATCCGCTGCCCGTGATGCTTGATCTGGAAGTCTGCGCGGCCGACGAACTCAAGCGAGCCATCAAGACGATCCAGCGCGTACCTCAGGAGATCTCCGGTCCGGTAGAAGCGATCTACGGGCAGATGCAGGTCTCGGGCCCAGGGGGGCCGCTCAATGAAGGACGAGCGCGTCTTTTCCTCGTTGTTGGCGTACTCCCTGGCGATGCCGGGACCTCCGACAACGAGCTCCCCGACGGCGCCGATAGGAACCAGTCGCAGGGGGTCGCCCGGATCGACCAGGACGCAGACCGAGTGGGCGAGCGGGCGGCCCAGCGTCTGCGGACGGTCGCCGCGGAAGGCCGCGTCGCCGGAGATGCAGATGCCGGCCTCGGCGGGGCCGTACATCTGCACGAGCCGGACCCGGCCGGCGGCGCTCCGCCACTTCTCGATGACATCACAGGTCAGAGGCTCGCCACCGATGACTAGCGTCTTCAGCGTCGGCACAGCCGCCGGCTCGATCAGGCCGGCGACGGAGGGCGTCAGCATGGCGAAGTCGGCGCCGAAGTCGTTGATGGCGCGCTCCAGCCCGAATCGCCGCCCGCTCTCGCTCGGCACGCAGACACAGCCGCCGAAGGCCCAGACGGTGAAGACGTCGATGACGAAGACGTCCCACCTGTGCGCCGAGAACTGCAGCACGCGCGCCGCCTGGTAGCCGAGGTGCTCGCCCTGGACGCGCACCTGCGCGCAGACGGCGCCGTGCTCGTGGACGATGCCCTTCGGCCGGCCCGTCGAGCCCGACGTGAAGAGGACAAAAGCAGGATCGGTCGGTCGGACAAGCGGGAGCCGTGAGCTTGCGGGCCCGCCACCAGTCCCGGCGAACAGATGCTCTCGGACCGGGCCACCGAGCGCCACGACGTGCTGAAGTAGGCCGCCGAACGCCACGCGCCGGCCTTCGTCCACGACGGCCGCGCGGGCGTCGACCTGCTCCGCAATGTCGCGGATCCTCTCGTCTGGGCACGATACGTCGACGGGTACGAAGGCGCCACCTGCCTTCAGGATCGCCAGGACGGCTACGGAAGCCCACACGCTCTTCTCGAGGCTGAACAGAACGGCCTGCCCTGGCTGGAGTCCTGTGTCCAGAAGACGGACGGCGGCAACAGTCGACACCCTGTCCAGCTCGGCGTACGACAGTTCGCCGTCCCAGGCCTGCACAGCGCAAAGCGCGGGAGACAGGGCCGCCGATTTTTGAAATTGGTCGTGCAGGCGGCCCTCGACGGCGGGGGGGAGAATGGAGGCCATAGATCGGAGCTGGACGCGGTCGGCATCGGAGAGAGTGAAAGTCGAGAGGAAGACGTGATCGTGCTGTGCCATGGCGACGAGTATGCTGCGGAATGTCTGGGCAACCGCCAGGCAAAAGGCCTCGGGGATCGCGGGGCCCGAGGCTTGGAGGGAGACTTGGAGCGCGTCATCCGTCCTGAAGACCAAGACGAGGGCATCGAGGCGGGTCCGAAGTGGCGAGCCGGCTGCTGTGTCTGACAGAACGACCGCGGTGTTGGGTTCCTGCAGGAGAGTGTCGGGGCTTAGACTCAGCTCAGGCAAGATGCCATCGCTGGCCCCCGTGCTCGCGGTCGGCCATCGGGCCTGCAGCACCTGGACGGCCGGCAGCGGGTGCCACGGCCCGATGTCGGCCTGGGCACCGTCGACGAGGCCGAAGGAGACGACACTTGCGCGCGAGTAGGAGCGCAGCACCAAGGCCCAGGCAGCGAGCAGAGCTTCGTCCTCAAGCTGGTGCTGCGACTCCTGGCTGGACCAGACTTCGGCGACGGACGTCGAAGGCTGGTCCGCGCTCGAGGCCCGGTTCGTCGGCAGTTGGGAAGACATGATGAGAATGATCGGGGTGAAGACATGAAGCGGCGGCCTGTCCCGGGGCGTAGAGGGAACCCATCGCGCTTAAGAAGGCGATTTCGCTGGCGAGAGCGTCGGCTGCGATGCACAGGGGACTGAGTTGTCGCCGCATCTGAGATATCTCGAGGTCCGAGATAGTCTCAGGGTCCAAGATCGTGCATGTAGTTGGGCTCCTGGCAGAGAATCGGCCGGGTGACGCCATTGATCTCGATACTTAGTCCGCGTTTCCGCTCGCCTCTTGCTCTTCTTGCGCTCTCCGATCGGTTCCTCTGTTACCGCTCCTCGATCGGCCGGGTCCCAGGCGCTCGGCGGTATGACGCTGAGTTGTAGGATCGAAAACTGCCTATTGACATCCACGTGTACAGTAGGTAGCGCAACTCCCTCGGCTGGACTTGCGCGCGGCTCGCCCTACCACGTGGGCTAAGAGCTCCGTCGCATTCGTAGAGGCGCCACGTCCACGTCTTCCTTATCGAGGCCGCCGCGGGTCTCTGAGCCGTCACCGAGGATGGATGACGATGGCTTGCCGAAGCTATTGGATGGCAAGAGCCTGTGTTAGGGTTAGGGTTCACACAGCCGCGCGATATTACGTCTTGCCCAGAGGTCAACCGTAGACAGGCCCCAACTCTTTCCTTAGTTAAGGTCTAGTATCTGTCTCACTTTATACACGACGCACACGTAGCGTTGAGGCAGTGGAATTGTGGATGGCTGCTGTTTGAGCATTCAATAAGACTGGAGTGGTTAAGGATCAATGACATCAAAACGTGAGCAGCGAGCTGTGGAGCGGCAAGTGCTTTCTCGGACCGGTCTCGCTTTCATCAATATATATACGTGCCCAGTTGAGCTGCGCTTCTAGTTGCATATAGCTTCAATGTTACTGGGCAATCGCTATCTATTCACGTTGTCTTAGAACACCCAAGCGAACCCGTTACACCTTTACATCCTTCCCTCAAGGCCATGACGATAATAAAGCAGCGCTCGGCGCTGGACCAGCTACGGTCCCAGACCCAAGTTGACCTGGACAGCTTCGATATCAACGGCAAGTACTAAAGGGCCACCGCAACAGAGTATTCGAGGCACCAGGCCAGCGCCGCGGCTAATCCGGGGAACCACGTCAAGCAGCGTCTGATAAATGGCAATGCGTCGATGCCACGTCCAACCAGGTGACTCTTTGCTCCGCGCGTCTTGGCCATCACGTCTCATCAGTTGCTGACCGAGAAAAGGCCGAGATCTACGCCCAGCTCGTCAAGCAATGCAACCAGGCTCTCATCGTCGAGTCTCTGGCGTGCGCGAGCTCGTTCGCTGTCGGCTTTCCCGACGTCTCGCCTGAAGAGCTCGCGGTTGATGTTGCGGTGCGTCAGGGCATTGGTCTTGGCCTTGGCCACGCTCTCTGCTGACGCGCGAGTTAGACGGTCAAGCTCGCCTTGCAGATGGCGACCAAAGTCCCGGGGTCGGTCCATGTCATGACGAACCCCCAGCAAGCCTTCTCCCAGAAGAAGCTGGTTCAGCACGGCAGACGTATGATTATCCTCACCTTAATGACCATCATTGGTGTCTATCACGAGAAGGGACACTGACAACGAGGTGATGGTGCATTCATCTCAAGGCTACCACAACCTGGCCGGCCGTCTCGACCCCGGGTTCGACCGCTCTCGGCTGGTCATGAAAGTGGCGGCAACGTGGGAAGGTCTGCAAGCCTGCCGCCAACTGAGGGACGAAGGCATCAAGACGCTGGCCACAACCGTCTTCACCATCGAGCAGGCGATCCTGGCCGGTGAGGTCGGCTGCGTCTCCGTCTCACCCTTCATCAACGAGCTCAAAGCGCTGTTCGACGACACGTACGTTCGCCCTCCACCCCTGACACTGGAGCATGGAGGCCGTGGGAATGCGAGAGTCCAACAGTCACCGAACAAACAGATACGAGGGCTCTGTGCCCAACCCGGGCCTCTGCGCCGAGGCCCAGCGGTACTACGAGCGCCACGCGCTGCCGACGCGGGTCAAGGCATGCGCCAACCGGACCCTCGCCGAGGTGGAGCAGCTCGTCGGCATCGCGGCCTTCACGATCGCCCCGGACGACCTCGAGGCCCTGGCCCGGACCGGCTGCTCGGCCGAGGAGGAGGAGCCCGGGTCTTTCGACATGGGGCACGCGGGGGCGAGCGGCGCCGGCACCTATGCTGCCGTCTACTTGGACGACGAATACAAGTACCGGATCGATTTCAGTGCCCGGGACGGCGGCGCTGGCCAGCATAAGCTCGGACAGGCGCTTTCGATATTCTGTGACTTCCAACACAAGCTTGAGCATATGATGCGACAGCACCGTTGACGTGATCTTTCGAGCTCGGCCTGCTTTAGATGAAGCCTGAGGTGAGTCTCGGCGTCGATTCCCTTCGGCTGCTGAATCTTGATTGATACATATGTGGTGGATGAGTTCCGTCTTGTCTGTTCAGGTCTTGCTTTGATGTTAGTTGGTAGTGGAGAGGGGAATAATATGGACGGCTACGTGTCTATCTATGAGATAGAATTTGATTCAGATATACATCTTGTCATTCAATACATGTGGTGACCGTGAAATCAATGAGACACGACATCTTCGCCGATTTGCCGACCTCCGTCAATTGCCACGTTGCGGGACGTTGCCGTCTGGTGTAGTTCCTGGTGTAAATATGTACCAACTGAACGTGAGGATGCGAGAATCAAAAGCCATCTACAAAACCCCTGTGCTGCACACACCTCTTCCTGCATGCTCTTTACATGTAGCCGGCCCCCTGCTGCCTCACTGGTTACCACGTTGCCTCTCTGCCTATCTCTTACATGTATACTAACATGATTAGCGTCCTACAAGTAGGAATTGCACACCGCTTCTTGATATGGGATTACAATAGTGTGAACATGGCCTGTTCCGCCATTGAAAGCATGTGACGCTATACACTAGACGTGGAGCGACAGGGTGATCACTCCACGTCTGGTCCCTAAAAGGGGCTTTACTTAACGCCATCCCAGCCACGTGTCGATAAGCATCGCGGCTCCCAGCCGTCAACAAACTATTTTAGTATGGCCTCTCTGGTCTGGAACAGCCGCCTGTGCCACGAGACTGCGGCCCTGGCTATGCCCTTTTCGAGGCCCTCGACTCGGAAGCAGACCGGCTTGCGTGTTTCAGCTGAGGCTTGTCTCTGGAGAATTGCAGGTGGAGGACACTTGTGGGGGAACTACCACGAACATCAGGCACAGTAGCGATCCCTGTCTTCAGTCGGAGAATGCATCTACATGTACACTATCCATCTCAACTCCACGGTGGGCGTATGACGACTGGAGACGACTCCAAGGCTCGCGTAATTCAAATCAGAGCGGTTCAAACATGACTGGTCTATTAAAAACTGGAACAGTCGCTGGCGACTGGATGGTCGAGACAGGGGAAACAGAAGATTCAGTCGAATTGAAACACCCGGACTAACGAAAATGCCCGCCACACCTGCAGATGATGATGATAACCGCATAACCTCTGACACGTAAGTCATCACCTTGCCAGAAATATTAGATTCTCCAGACAATCTACTGTAATGGCGTCAAATATCAGCCCCCTTCTCTAGCCTAGCCCAAGCCCAGCTGCCGCTACTCCGTGTCGTGGAGGTCTCGGATGAAGTTGATACCGGGAAAGGTATTCCGCAGGAGAAGGCAGCGCCCCTCGGGCTCGGGGCACTCGAGGGCCGCTATGCGCGCGAAGTCGGCGGCGTCCAGCGGCCGGACATCCAAGTTGGCGCGCAGACGGTCTAGCCTGGTACTGCGGCCCAAGGGGATGATGCCCTGCTGCACGAGCCACGACTGCACGACTTGGCCTGGCGACATGGAGTGCTTGACGGCGATTTCTCTGATGACGGGGTCGTCCAGCAGCATGGCCGCCCGGCCCCGCGGGACAAGGGGTTCTGTGTACCAGTTGCCCTCGCCGGGGCTGTACAGCCAGCGCGACGAGGCGAACGGGCTGTGCGCCATGGGCTGGATGCTTCGCCGCTTCATAAAGTCGACGAGGGCGCGGTTGGGCGCGAATGGGTGGACTTCGATTTGGTTCGCCGAAAGGGGTATCTTCATGTCCAGCCTGTCCTTCTCGTCGCCGTCCAGAATCTCCCGGAGCTGGGGGATGCAAAAGTTGGAGACGCCGATGGCGCGGGCTCGTCCGGACCGCACCTCGTCCTTCATCGCAGCCCACGTGGCCAGGATGCCGCCCGATGACGAGCGGTTCGCGCTCGCGATGTCGCGGCAGCTGTGCTCGGCGTCGACGACGAACAGCTGTTCTGTCGTGACCTCGATCCGGCGCTCGGCGAAGGAGGCGCCGGGCGCGCAGACGGCGGACGCGACGTCAGCTGTCGGCTTGAGCGCCACCGGCAGATGGAGGAGCAGCAGGTCGACGTATTCGAGCCTCATCTCGCGCAACATCTGGTCGACGCAAAGCGGGATATGGTCCGGGTGGTAGAAGTGCGAGTGTATCTTGGTCGTGACGAAGATGTCCGCCCGCGGCACGCCGGACCGCCGGATACCCTCGCCGACCTCCCAGCTCACCTGCACATCGTCAGTCTATAGCTTTCTCTCTCAGCGTCTGGGCTGTAGGATGGGCAGAAGCGCGTTACCCCGTACTCCCAGGCGCAGTCCAGGTGTCGGACACCGGCCCGGAGTGCTTCGCAGACAAGCTGCGGCAGACGGGGCGGATCCTCTATCACGGCGTCTCCGTAAGCAGATCTGCTCTTATTTTTTCCTGTTGCTGACCTACCGGAGATTGTGCCGTATCCTACGGACGGGACCGGTATGCTCTTACTATCACAGACCGGCAACGAGAAGAATTTCGGCAGTGTGGCGGGAGTTGAGGTCATCATTGCGACGAGCTTGAATTTTCACCAGCCCTGAAGACGCTCAGCTTCTCTGAGAAGTCGCGGTTTGATAGGAGAGGAGATGTAAATGGATAAGCCAAGCCCAGCTGAGAACGAATATGCCGAAACTATTCAATATTGAACCTCCCAACCACAAAAACCCCCAGGCATTATGTATCATATGATGTCATCTGATCGCCAGCGCGTCGCAGCATCAAGTCCGCACGGTCAGATCGCGGCGTCGGCATCCTTCCATGATATCAACAGCGCCATTCTGGCCCCAAGACCATCGCCGCGCCAGCCATGCCCGGTTCCATCCCGCATCTGAGTCGCTGGGCATGACTGTAAGACTAGCGTCCGGGCTATGGCAACAGATAGTTCAAGTATAGGTCTTGATCACGAGGCCGTCGCAGCTGGTCTGTGTGTGAGCTAGCAAAATCTATGCACAACATAGGCACAGTCCATGTCTAGTCCCTTAGATCCGGCCATGATTGCAGATGTATGTAGCCACTGTAGACCCTCACCGGCTTGTGGGGGCGTAAAGGACGCTTGCGAGATAGATGATGCGGTGGCCATGTAAGGGCAGCGATGCGTTCATGCAGTACATGTCTCATGATCGTCTCCTGTGTTGTCCGTCTTCCACGTCGAGCAGAGCCACAGTATGATAGACTCGATATCGTCAACACTTTGCCCTCTCGTCTCGTCTCGGCATTTTTCGGCTTTGCCGCCATCGTCAGCTGTCCGTGCAGTTGACTACATGTACCTCTACATGCACGTACGGCAAGCCTTTGCATGTATTCAGGAAGTGGGAGGTTGCAGCCGCGAGGGTAAGCAACCTGAATAACTGCAGACCGGGACACACTGTTCTGCCGGCTTATAGCAGAAAGTTCGATCCAGAAGCCACTACTGGTCTTTGTGCTTTTGTCTCCTAGAAGAAATGTCGACCCGAGATGGCCGCAGCTGGATGCCCGGCGCGGGCCCGGAAGCAGACTTACCGTGTGTCGCCGCCATCACGCCCTCGTGTAATGTAGAACGGCATACTTCGCCCGAGCCCTTCGACGCCATCGTCATCGGCGCCGGCTACGCGGGCCTCATCGCGGCCCGAGATCTGACCACGTCCGGTGCGCCTGAAGCCCCCCGTCCCCTTCCCTCGGCGTTGCTTTCTCGCTTGCTAAACTCGAACGTGCAGGCCTAAAGGTTCTCTTGCTGGACGGCCGGGATCGACTGGGAGGCCGCGCCTGGTCCACGGATCTCGACGGCCATCCGTTCGAGATGGGTGGCAGCTATGTCTCCGACGTGCACCGACACGTCTGGCGCGAGATCACTCGCTATCAGCTCGGCGTCAAGGCCGGGCCGGAGCGCAAGGACGAGCAGAACAAAGCGATCCTGATTCGGGATGGCGAGGAGCGCCATGCGTCCCAGGACGAAAGGGTTCGTGTATTCGTGTCCCGCGTGAGCGCGCCGAGAAAATACATGTACCTGGCTGACCGCAAGAGGGCCGGGCGCTCTCATGGGTTGCAGAACCGACTGCTCCGGAGCGCCGTCATGAAGATATTCAACGTCGACGGCGCATACGGCAAACTGGTGATGCCAACGCCGCTTGACGAGGCCGCACTGACCGTCGAGAACCGCACGGCGTACGACGACATGTCCATCGCCGACCGCCTCGCGCAGCTCGGGGACGGCCTGTCAGCGGACGAGACGGCCGTCGTCTCCAGCTTCGTTGTCATGTGCACAGGGAGCCGGGCGATGGACGAGTGCAGCTTCTACGAGCTCCTGCACTGGTGGTGCCTGTGCGGCCACAGCCCGGACGCCTTCTTCCGCAACATCGGCGTCTACCAGCTGCGGCGCGGCCAGTCCAGCCTGGCGCGGTGCATCTTCGACGACGCCCTCGGCTCCGGGCGGCTCGCGTACGCACTCGGCACGCCAGTCGACGCTGTCCGCGACGGCCCCGACGCCGCGACGGTCCGCGCCGGCGCCGGCGGCCGGGCCTTCCGGGCGAGGCGCGTCGTCTGCACCGTCCCGCTCAACACGCTCCGCCGCATTGCCTTCGACCCGCCCCTTCCGGCCGACAAGCTGGCCGCGGCGGACACGAACCGCCGGAACGGCGGAGCCAAGATCAACTCCCGGTGCGCCGGCGCCGACCTCCGCTCGTGGACCTGTAGCGACCCGGACAACGGGCTGATTTGCTATTCATACGAGTCCGGCTCTGCCGCCGCCGGCACCACTAATATCGTAGGCTTCGGCCAGTATCCCGAAGGCGAACTGGACGACGCGGCCGTGGGGGAGCGCTTCGGGGCCTCGATACACGAGAGTTTGCGGCCACATGTCAAACAAATCGTCCGTTTACCCCATCCTCCCAATATATCCAAGCCCAGGGCTGACAAGCCACGACAACCAAAGGTTTTCCACAACTGGTCCCGGGACGAATATTCTAACGGATCTTGGTACGCTGTCCTCGAGCGCTCCTCAAACAAGCTTGTCGGCGAGGCATGTCACGCTGACCTGGCCTGTCCGCTCCAGGTTTTTCCCCGGCCCGGGTTTGGTGACGAGGTATCTCGACGGCTTGCGGCGCGACCACGGAAACGTGCTGTTCGCCAGCTCGGATTGGTCCACTGGCTGGCGCGGCTTCATCGACGGCGCCATGCAGGAGGGCGCTCGGGCTGCGGCTGGCATCGTGAAGAGCCTACGGGTGGAGAGGCTATAGATGACTGGTCTACGAGTCGTGCGCTTGGCGTTGATATTATTCGTTTCGGACTCGTTTTAGACTCAGTGTTCCCGCAGGCAGTTGACCATCAGTTACATGTAATGTTCTTTACAAGTGAGCCCTCCGGGCTGGGACGAGAGGATAATTGCTAAAGTATATTCATCATAATATTGATAGCCCAGCTAAAAGTGCCCATTCGACAGAGAGCTTTGATTTCTTTTCAAGAACACAGTTTCATGTTTTGGCCTGATCACTTCAAGTTCAGATCCAAGGCAGCAGTGGTACACTCCTACCTACGTATACTCATAAATAAACCGTCAATTGAATCTTCATGTTGTACCAACACTGCGGTGTAATACATGTACGTCGTTGCTGCGGTGGCTACATAGACAGCTGTTGACAGAGATGCTTGCGCCTCCGATAAACTAGGTCTGTGTTCATGTAAATGCCTTTTGTCTGAAAATCTCCATAATCAATCAAGTATACGGACCTGTCACGGGTACGGCCCATCAGTGCCTCGCCCTTCCTCGATCACTGTGCACACAGCTCCATAAGCTTATGCTGGACATGGCAAGAGTCAGTACGCCGCAGAAGACTGCAGATACTGCGGCCATTCATCAGGTTGCCGATCGGTTGCACTTCACATCTTCCTCGTGCCTCGTCTCATCGTCGACCCTTCCATCATCAGCACAAAAGCCGGATTAATACGACAAAAGGGGCGATATAATAGCGACATCAATGATCCTTCATTATACATGTGCGATCGAGGGGAGCCCACAACTCTGGTCATCTGCCGACCCGGTCCATGTCCGTTCGAATCGCAACCGAGCTAAGTCCTAGCTTGCTAAACCTGTTAGAGCAATCTTTTATACGGCTAGTCCATTAAGTTGACGACAGGACTTGTATGGTCTATCGAGTCGGTTTGCTTACATTGTTGGCCGAGCCGGTGTCGAGGGCCAGTCGATCAACTAGATGAATGACGTCGGCACACCCAAAACAAGAGACCGTTAGAACACCATCAATCGATCATGGTGCCGTCATGACTCCAGTCGGCGTACAGATCGAACCTCATCTCCAGGCAGGACCACGGGGGCGTCAGGCGGCTGGCCTCGCGCCAACTGCGCTAGATCTAGCTTGCCCGCCTCCTAGAGTAGTTATCGTTTTCGATAGAGCCTGTCCTTGTGACCCCTAGTCTTGAGATGGTCGAAGACGGCGCCCCGAGCCAGGGTCTACGATTTGAAGGCGATCGTGTTAGTCGTGACAGCCAACCATTCGCAGGCCTCTGCTGCAGAACGCTGAGGTCTTTCATATAAATGAAGAGTCTCGAGCCCGTACCCAAGCCTCTTTCATCGGCCAGATTCCTGCCCACGGCTCCAGCAACGCTTCTCTACGGCCCCACGATCCGTATACAAGAACTCGTCCTCCCTCTCCCCCGGACCTCGAAACCGCTCTCATGGCTCCCGTGATCCTTCCGGCGAACCAGCCCAAGGAGGGTTTGTACGCCGGCGGGGCGCGCATCACGGCCTTCCGATCCAGCGCGCCGTGCTCGTCGCACCAGCCCGAAGACTGGGTGGCGTCGACGACGTGCTGCGGCAGCTCCCGCAGCATCGGCCTTAGCCGGCTGCCAGACGGAGTCTTGCTGCGCGACGCCGTCGCCTCGGACCCGACGCGGTGGCTGGGATCCGAGCACGTATCCCGGCACGGCCCGGACACGAAGCTGCTGGTCAAGCTGCTGGACGCCGGGCAGCGGCTCCCCGTGCACGCGCACCCGGACGGCGACTGGGCGGCGCGGCACCTCGGGGCCCGGAACGGCAAGGCCGAGGCCTGGTACATCCTGACGGCCGGGAGCGTGTGGCTGGGCCTCGAGACGGCCGTCGAGCCCGACGAGCTGCGGCGGCTGGTCGAGGCCGAGCGCGGGCACGAGCTGCTGGGCCGGATGCACCGCATCGACGTCGAGCCGCACCAGACCGTCTACGTGCCGCCGGGGATGCTGCACTGTACCGGCGAGGGCGTCATGGTGGTCGAGGTCCAGGAGCCGTCCGACCTGGCCGTCCTGTGCGAGTGGCGCGGCTTCCGCATCGACGGCCGGCGGACGGGCCACATGGGGCTGGGCTTCGACACGGCCCTGACGGCGGTCGAGACCGGCGTCCGGACGAGGGACGAGGTGCTCGCGCTCGTCACCGCCGCCGACCGGGCCTCGTCCGACAGCGTCTACGCCTCCGCGTCGCAGCAGTACTTTAGGCTCGAGCGGCGCCGGATCAACGGCAGGGAGACGTGCCTCCGCGGCTTTGCCGTCCTCGTCGTCCTCGACGGCAGCGCATCTCTGGCCACGGACGACGGCCGCCTGGTCGTCGGCCGGGGCTCGACGGCCGTCGTGCCCTTTGCCGACGGCGATATCGTGCTCGAGGGCGATGCAGAGGTGCTTATCGCCCGCCCGCCCCGGTAAGCAGAACGGCTGGGTCTCCGAATGGAAAACGTGGTTCTGGTCGCCCTTTGTCTGCGTTTTGGTGGATCGGTCGTCTCATGGAACTGCGTGGATGCAGTAGGTAATGCTATTCAGCCAAGGCTCCTGCAATATTGTCTGCTGGACGTTAAATGGCGTGTTTCTTTGCTTCATCTCTGTCTCTCAATTTCCTCTATATCTGGTGTTTTGCCGAGTTTCCTGCCTCTGGGTACTATATCGCTCAGTTCCGCTCAAGCTTGTGTCTGCCAAAGCCATCAATGTCAGGACCATAATCAATAATCCCTTTGTTAACAGCAACAGCAATTTATGTCGCTTGGGGCATCAGGTTTCACGTTTCCGCCGAGGCCGTGGCGTATAGTTGCAGGAGCCCTATGTTCAAGTTGTTCAGAGTTACATGTGTGTAGGGAAGGGGTCTGAGCTCTTTACCCACATACGTAGGGACCGCATCTGGACCTCGTGCTCTTTCGTGAAAAGACTTCTACTGGTTAAATTCGCCCATCCGATTCCAAGTCGTTGTTACAATCAAGTTTCATCCATGTAGCTTCAAGTTCACACCAACATCGGGGCCATCTTTGCAGACGGCATCCTATCTGCACGGACGGGGCAGGGCGGCCTGCTCACGCCCGATCTCCGTACAACTGGCGATGCTCGTCGACGGCAACGACGGCATAGTTGCTGGACCGCCCGGGCCGGGCACTCTGGTTCATGTCGGTGCGCGTGGTTCATCTCAATGAATTCCCCGTGTTGAGCGATGGCGCTTGTCGAACTGATGCGTCTCGCCGTATCATGATGAGTCTTTTCCATTACGCGGCGGTGTTCCGTCTCGGCCCCGGCAGCCTTTACAAGGCACACAAGCCGAGCGGATCTGGATTGATGGGGTCCACCTGTCGACTCGCCGCCGGCCGAGTGGGCGTGCGGGAGGCCGGCCGAGAGACGACTTGCCGCCGAGCATCCGGACAGGCATCTCGTGTCGAGTTCCAGACTGCGCTCCTCGACGATGAAACAATGCACGCCGACGAGGCAGCCGCCGGCCGGTGAAGTTGACAATGAATGACACCGGCTGTGTCGGCCAGGAGAGGGGGCTGCGAGACAAGGCATCTCCCAGCAGCGGAATCTAGTACTTTATACTTCGACACCTGGAGCACGCTAAGCAGCAGCAAGAGATAAGCCCAACGACGCGGCCCGGGGCTGTGCCGTGCGAGCTGTCAGATACAGGCCCGTAACACCTCAGTGCATGTGATGGTTGGCGATAACGAGCGCAGAGCCTGACAGGAGGCGGACAGGGCGGATAGGGATCTGGCAGACTGGGTAGTTCCATCTGGCTTGTGTCTGTTGCCTGCTTGTCGGCTCTGTCGGACCGACGGGCCCTTGCTTGGAATCCTTTGATTCAAGCCGCAAGGCGTCCCGGCCGCAGCCCCGAACATGCTGATCTGCCTCGAATACTAGCGCTTTCTCCATCCACGTGGCTGCGAGATACGTCTCCTGGGCGTTACGAAGAATCTCCGCTCAAGAGTATATATATGTGTAGATGGCGGACACATAGTGAATAGGGGGGGGGGAGAGCGAATGGGAGGGAGTAGAGAAGGGAGAATGGGCGAAGCTTTCATGCCTGACGCAGGTACGCCGACTGCAGGTAAGCTTTAGTACCTGAAGCACTCAAGGGATGTGCCAGTGTCGGGACTGTGTGCCGACATTGGCAGATCGTTGCCCCAAAGGCCAGCCCAAGGGACCTCGATCCATGCCCATCAGCCGCCCCTGTCAGGGCAAATAAGCCTCCCTTTAGCCTCTTCCATCCGCTTTCCTTTTCCGCTCATCCGGCTGCCGAGCGGCAGTCTAGCGGCCGCCGGCCAAGGGGAGCCTTGTGTGGAAGCCCTGGCCGTCACAGATAACTCATTACTCGGTGCTTTCAATGTTTCCATGCCATCCTCTTGCTGCTCTTGTTGCCAATTTGATGCTTCAGTCACTGCCACGGATGATCGGCTTTCTCCTCCGGTATGCAACGTGACTGTATCTCGCCTGCTAGTCTCACCCGTCAGATGCCGCACATATCTTTCTGTCCGTGGCCGCGGCGGCCGGTGAGACAGGAGCCCGGCTAGGGCTTGCACCGCCTCGGCCATTCATTTCCTTCGTCCTCCGTCATTTCAATACCTGTCGCAACCGCAGACGTGGGCCAGCCCGGGCCTAAGCCTGAGCCCGCACGGGCAACAGATCTGGTTCCCGATTTTTCTTTTCTTTTTGGCGCCCCGCCGCCTGTTTGCTTTTGCCCATCAAGACTTGATGGTGCTTTACCCCTGAGCTCTGACAGATTGGTGCCCCGGGCGGCAACTGACTCTGAGCTGTATAGCTATCGCGCTCGTATCCAGACCTCTGGATAAACTTCTCCCCTTCGACCCCCCTTGACACTTGTCTTGGTTTCAGTGACACCCGCGCCGGCCTTGAGGATATCTGGACACGTCTATTTCCTCTCAAGTGTCGCCACGCCCTCGCACCAGCTCTTGTCCGTCTTCATGCTCCCAGCACGCTGAGGTCCGGGCTTGCTGGCGGCCATAGAAGACGAACAGGCACCTTGACGACCAGGAGAGACAGAAAAGAAAAAGGCACAGAGAAACGGCCAGCATGGAGTACCAAGAACCCGGCGTGCCGCCGCCCAGCAAGCTGCGCTTCTTCAAGAGCCCGGTAGTCCACGGCGACGACGACCGCCGCCGGATCGACAAGCTGGGCGAATTCACCGATCGGGACAGCGAGGATGGCGCCGAGATGCCACGGTTTGTGCGCGTGCGTCGCTCCGCCTGGCACAGCTGTTGGGGTTCCAAGGTGCTGACGAGAGGCCGGCAGCGCGAGGAGCCGACCCTGCTCGAGGTCTTCTTCGACCTGTTCTTTGCCGCCAACTACAACGTCTTCTCCGACAACCAGGAGGTCACCAGCAATGCGAGATTCAAGGCTTATATCGGCTACTTTTAGTGAGCGGACCCGTCCTTCGCCGCTCGTCCTCCGTCTGCCGTTCTCTTCCAGTCGTGCGCGTGCTTACAACTTGCTCCGCCTGCCCACAGCCTCTTATGGCTGACTTGGCTCCTCGTGACGCTATTCGACGTCCGCTATGTCACCGACAGCATCTTCAGTGAGGCGCCCGTCGACGGAAGCTGGAGGGACCGATCGGCTGACCGGCGACGCAGACCGGATGACGAGGGCCGTCCAGCTCGGCGTCCTCGTCGGCTTCACCGTCGTCGCTCCAAAATTCAACCCCACGAACCAGCATCTCGAAACGATGCAGTCAGTTTGTGCGTCCTCCACCCATCTCACGTCTCCCCTCGCGACAAGAGGACCACGAGTCGGCCTCGACTAGACTGGACTGACTCGAGGCCCTCCCAGCCCTTATCCTCATGGTCTCGCGCTTGTGCCTGGCGCTCGACTACGGGGCCACACTGTGGCATGTCAGGAAGGTCCCCAAAGCCCGCATCGCCCTTTACCTGCAGATCTCGGTTCATCTGGTCGCGGCCGTCATCTACTTCGGCATCACCTTCGGTTTCAAGAGGGAAGCCAGGAGCCAGATCTTCGTGGCCTGGTACTTCGTCTCGGGCGTCGAAGCCATCCTCACCATTTTCCTCTCCAACCTCTACACCGTCCTGAGCTTCACCATGACACACCTCATCAAGCGCATGACGCTGCTCACCGTCATCATCATCGGCGACGGCATCATTCAAGTGGCGAGAGAGGTGGCCACCATCGTTAAGAACCCCGACGCCTGGGGTCAGTATATATGCAGCACCCCCCATAACAGGCCGGCAATCTGCTAACCAGTCTCCAGACGGGGTCACCATCGGGCTCGTGACATCGGCCGTGGCGACCATCTACTTCGTCTTCCTCGTCTACTTCGACTGGCTGAGGTCGTCTTTTCATCTGCCTCCTCTCCGACAGCAGCTCTGGATCAGCACCCACCTGCCCTTCCACCTCTCGCTCATTCTCTTTACCCAGGGCTTCACCAAGTTTCTCATCTGGTCCAAGATCGTAGACGTGCTGGAAACGCTGAGCATGGGCTTCAACCAAGGCAAGATGGACCACCTGGTCAACGCGACGAGCCTGCAGGTCCAAGAGCATCTGAGCGAAACGATCCGCAACTTCTTCGAAATGTTCCCTCCAAAGATCCCGAGCACTTGGGACACGGTCAACGACGCGCTCGCCAACGTCACCCGGATTCCCGACGCCTTCTGGAACGAGCTCGCCGTATACTACCAGACGGATGACGTGCGCGCCTTCGGCGTCACCGACATCGAAGCAGCCGAGATGTTCTCCAGCATCTTGCGGGCTACCATGTCCTCCATGGCGAATGCGCTGTTCGCCACGTTCGGCATGGACCTGGAAGGCGAGGTGACGAATAAGAACCCCCGCATCGAGGATGATATCCAGGGAGGCGGCTTCCAGGGCCAGGTCCAAGACAAGACGTGGGACCGTTATCGACTGGTGGTGAGTTAACAATACCGCTTCAACCGTTGTCGGTGGGCTTCCAACACCAACGCGAGCGACACGAATACTAAGACATGACATCTAGTTTGCATACACCTACGTCTCCGGTGGCTGCACCCTCTTCTTCATGATCGCCCTAACCATCATTTCACGCACTACTCCCTTCAAAGTCTGGCCAATCCTTCGCTTGGGCATCATCTTCCTCATCGCCCTCGCTACCAGTCTAAGCGCTCTCCTTTTCTACAATCCCGAGAAGGTCTTCAGCTTCCTCTTGACTCCTTGGCCACTGCCCATCATCACGCTCATCTGGACAGTTGTCCTCATCATTACTCATATCAACAGCAGCAATGTCGGCCGCCATGTCCATCGGCTTCATCTTGGCGGGCGATTGAGCAGCACTTCCTCTTTGCCAATGACACCGATCATCGAGAAACCGACAAAAAGGGGTGGCAATACTTGAGATTTCTCGTTATATCCCCCGAAGTTCGCAATAATATTTGACCAGGAGTCCAGTGAAGACAGCTTCCAGCGCTCTATGACCCCATCTCACACGGGAGAGACCAGACAGTGATCGTCTCCACCGCGGCTGGACATTCTTCCCTCGAACAGACGACACATTTATACTCGCGAAGTGCGTTGCAGGCCATCGCAGACGCAGATGAGTACTCCGCACCATCTTCAGTACAAGTGGAAAGCCTCACGTCAAGTGTTGTGCTTATACGAGTCGAACTACACGTGTCGGAATACATAACGACAAATACCTGGCTCCTCTACTGACTGCCTCCTCAAGGCTTCGCAAAGAGATTGCGTACGTGTACGATTGATAGCATCGAATCTGGTGAGATGGATCTGGTGTAACGGTTTTCGATGCTCTATGCTATGACAAAAGGGTTCATTTCTCCCTCATTCGTGGAGATATGAAAGTCCATTCGAGAAATGTATAATAGAAAATTCTGTCTTTCGGGCCTGTCCACATTACGTTCCGTTAGCTGAACACCACCATGCTGCGTATGCAGGTTGAGCCGACGTTGAAATAGAATAATAGAACTAGAGTACGCCTTTGTATGTCACCATGATGTGTAGCCTCCGAAAGGAATCGCTGATGTGGTGGTGCGCAAGGTATACATGTATGTAGTTCGAATTCGCATATATAGTCGGCTTTTTGTTCTGGAATACTTTATTGTTATATTTGTATATACGTGAATTGCCCAAGTGAAATGCGAATTGTCATATGGCTCGCCTATGTCGCCTATCCTGTTCTTGTTTCCATTCTGGGCGATGTGCTACTGCAAACTGAAATACATGTACGACGCATCGCTTTGGATACGCGAACGACCTCTGCATGCATCGAATCGGAGACTCTCCTGTGCAAAATGCATTCAAATTCAGCCAAGACTTACAGCACGTCCTCGGCTGGGTCGCGAAAAGAACAAGGTGTTTTTGGATCCGGAAAAGAGGCCACTCGATGCCATGGGCACCGCAAACAGGAAATTGAAGACGGCCAGACACGAGATTAGACAAAGGAGCCTACGGGTATAGCGTGACACTGTACATTCGTCATTAGACAAGAACTGTAGTACATCTCGCCTCGGTTAGACAAGCCTACCCCGGCATGCCCCCCTCTAGAGGCCTGAACCGCTCTGCTCTCAATCTCCAGGCGTTTAATATGCCGCCACCTAACCGCGAATGGTGCCAAACAAGGGCCGAAAACGAAAGAGCAAAATCCAGTAAACATAGGCGGCTCCTGACAAATCAGACCCTGGTCTGGGGCGGCAGGGTGCGAAGCCTTGGAAAGCCATAAGCGCGGCGACCTCCAAGACATCGTTGAGAGCAATGAAAGGAACACCCGGGAATTCAGATCCGTTCGATTTGGAGGCCGGGTTCGGGGTGTCGCCCTTCTGATGGTGACCCCGTATGCGCATACGGTGCACGTTAAACAGGCTCAAGAGTTGGAATAGCCCGATGGTGGGCTTCCAGGAAGTTTGACGATGGCATAGCGCAGTTCCAGGAATTGATCTGAGAGCAACAGGTCCAAGCAATCCACGACAACGACTAAGCTCAAACTACGCTATCTGCGCTCGAGTCCGGGTGATAAGGGTGCTCGACCCCATGTCGCGGAAGCGTGCAGGACGTTGAGGCGGGAAGACGAAGCGGCGAAGACCGAAACACTGATATCGGATACACTTCTTGACACCATTTTAAATGCCACAGCCAGACGATGCTGGCATCGAAAGCGGGCTCAGAAAGTGCCTCGAGCTTTTCAAACAGGTGGAGAGGCAGACCCCGAAGCCTGAGGCCGATCTAGGCTTGCGGGTCATTAACAAGGATTACTACCCAGAGGCTAATTGGTGCTTCATCCAGGACCAAGATAAGACATCTGCGACTGCGTCTGGAGTACATGCGGAGACTGGGACCCCCCCGGTTGAGGGAGCCAAACCCTACCTCGGCTTCAACTTCGTTACCAGCAATAAGGACTTTTCAGTCACGTAGCTCAAAGGTCTGCCGGCACGACTCGTTCCGCATTCGAAGGCCGGGCGACGAATGGGAGAAGGGCTACGGGTCCGGCTGCGTTGTTGGGCTTGGCCATTACGATGCAAGAGGAAACGGATTTCGCCATAAAGCTCGCCCTTCACCGGCGTCACATATAAAATACACACCCTCCTTTCCGTAGTAGGTAGCTCAAGAAGTAGGTCTCACGAACAACATGAGACAAACGTTTGACTGGGTGCACAGTGGCCGATGGTCCCGCTTCCTTGTCCCCTAAGCCGCGACTGGAAACATGAAGTGCATGCATTCTGCGGAGAAGTTACATGCACGCAGCAGATGATGTATCGAAAAGCGAAACACAGGAAGAACACTATACGCGGACAGGATAATTTAGGTAATCTGTAAGAAACGCGGTTAGACACTATCAAGCCAAAGTACATAAGTATGAGTTCTGGTGGATTGCCCGGATAGCTCCGCAGTATAGTCCGGACAGCTAAGCCCTGATTCTATTACCTTCGGTCGTTCTTTTGGGTACATGTATTATTAGACGAACAACGTCCGCGTATTTTTACGATAGTCCTCTGAGCACACCCACAAGACTCCACTGTTCCACATGCATCTGGCCCGCAGACTATCTTCCAGCTTCGCGCCGTATTCAGTAAATACTGTCCGGCGGCTCCCCTTAGGCGACATCCGGGATGGGCCATTTGGCATCGCCGGGGCCTGGCCCGAGGCTCCCAACCTTCTGGTTTCTGTTCCTGGGTGAAACCGTCTAGCTCGCCTGGGCGCAGCAGATGATAGCCAAGTCAGCAACCCCAGATTCGGGTCTCAAGGTTCTTTTCGCGGCGACTGCAGATTTCCAGAGGGTTTTCGGGCCCAGGGCGGGATAGTATTAGGCCAATTTCTCCCCGACAGAATTCAGCCTATGGCGTCGTTCACAGTGGAAGGAAAAGAAGGGGAAGTTGATATCGCCTATGTCACGCCTTCGTCGTCTTTCCAGGAGGCAGCGAAGTTCAGGAATGGCTATAGTAAGTTTGGCGTCGAAAGCTTGTACGATTACCTCTATAAGATCCACGTAACATCAAAATGCTTGGTGTGATGCAGAATCATCTTCAGCATGACTTTTAATACCCCTGACAGAATTCATGCCTGGAGGGGTTCACTGGAACCAGATCGAAGGCCGGATCGCCGTGCCAGAGAACTGTGTTGAATCTCTTCGGGCTGCAGGCCGTGTTATCCGACCAAACCTTTGAAGACATGGCCGCTGGATTCGTCAACAATGAGGAATGCAACTCGACAAATTACGATGCGTACAGACTAGTGGGGGCAGTCACATTTAGTAGGCTGGGATAATTGTTTGTCTATATTCGTTGAAACAGGAATCAGAAGAGCGGGAAGTACCAGAACAACATGAAGTCGCCGCACAATATGCCATCGAGTTCACGTGGAAGTATTGATGGCAGGGAGGTGGGTTTCGACGGAACCTTTCCGTTAAAGCTCACCGTTCCCAACGGCCCCCTCAATCAGACAACTCGGATAAGTCCACTGAGAAGGCCGTAAAGTCGAGTGAATCCCCTGCCCGGGTTTCCAGGGAAAGAGGGGTCAGGAACCAGGAATAGGGTCGTTTACAGAGAAAGTTAAGCGGGCTACGGTCTGGTGTCATCAAGTTCCAAGGCGGGAGGCACGACGGACTTTATTTATGGATGGCCCATGCGTTTTTAAAGTTGAGGTAAAAACGACAGGCTTCAACAAGCAGTCAAGCATATAACGACCCCCCAGCTCTCGAGTCTCTGCTTCTCGTGTCTTGACCTATTCATCTCTCGTGACTATATCTCTTGTACCACTCACCATGGGTTACCTCTTGAAGTTACGTTAAATGTCAAGTCCGCGCCTTAAGAGAGATAATCGACTCTCTTAGCACGTGTCCTATAGGTATATCCGATTCTATCATCAGCAAGCCGCTTCCTGTCTTCTGCCCCGCAAACAGTGAAGACGAGACGAAGCTGCTGCCTGCAGGGAGAAGCGCCGCTCCCTCTAACAGCTGGTGTATTCAAGGATGAGATATTTCCACTCATTAGATGGAGCAGCAAGATTTCTCCATTCATGATCCAGTATATATGCCATATGGGCTTGTCAGCGGTGGGACAGCCCGCACCTAATTCTCATCCACACGCACACCCTCATCTATAGCTCTATCGTCTTCTAGTACAGCATGAGCGTACATGTAAAACATAGCTTCTATTACTTTTACCAGTAATGTGCTTATGATTATTTAATATTTTCCTGTATGCTCCCACTACTTTAGTCGCTATCGGACATAAAGCGTAGGCTATTTATGTTTAGCTACTCGTATGTCTTTCTATTTCTGCAGTTTCGAGATGTACAATCCGGTCCGGAGCCTTTCTTCCTCGACGTGAAGCAAGAAAACCGGGAGAGCTATGCTTTTGGGTGGTGTCGCCCAAGTCAAAACAAATAAAACTCTTCCTCCTGTAAGGATAGCTCACATTCTGGCCGCCCAGACGGCACATCCATACATACAGGTGGAACTTCTACGTAGCTCAGGGAACCAGATCTTGAAATCTCCATGAACAGCATCCCCTGGACCCCTTCAAAAGAATCAAAGTCGAATCCTCTGCAGCCCGGGTGCAGAGGACCGTTAGTAATGAGGAAAGTAAGGACGTGGTCTGGCTTGGCAGCCTTCATATTTCCTTCAATATCGTTGCACGAAGCGAAAAGACCCCACGTCGATGGCAGGTTGTGAGCGTGCTTCCTGTAGGCCCAATGCACGTTCCTCATCACCCCAGGAGACGAGGGGGTATTGTTCCGTGAGAGTCCGGGATAGCCTCAATCGACATTTGCTGTCAAGTTTCGTCCCAGCAAAGGGCGTTGGGCGCTGTTGTCGCGCGCGGTTGCAAGTGGGCGCCGTCAACACCACGACTGCAGTGAGGGTCATGAGGAACGACCGATACTCAGAAAGATTGGTGAAAAGCATAGGAGTGTGCCGGGCTCGTGACTGCCGCTATGTCAAGATGGAGGGTCCCCCCAGCTGTGCGTACGTTCTTCCTTCCCGTCTCTCCTTTCAAACAAGCTGTAACTTGCTGGTGATGGAGTCGCCCTTGCACGATTCCAAGCATGATTCGTGAAAGAGGTTGATTGGGTTGTATAATTG
This sequence comes from Cordyceps sp. RAO-2017, assembly GCA_002591385.1. Taxonomy (NCBI): domain Eukaryota; kingdom Fungi; phylum Ascomycota; class Sordariomycetes; order Hypocreales; family Cordycipitaceae; genus Cordyceps; species Cordyceps sp. RAO-2017. The sequence goes on along the minus strand of NJEV01000002.1, from coordinate 64,914 downwards.
AATGGGGAACACGCCCGCTGTCATACATCCTGCGGAATACGCATGACTTTTTGGGCTGGAAACCAGGGCTTCCGGGAGTCCGGCCTATCAATGATGCATCGACGCTCACAAGATTTTTGTTTTAAACCCAAAGAATCCACTCTCGGTCTCTAGCACGGTACCATTGAAACGTGAGACCGTCATGGGCAGCTGGGAAGGCTCATGAAGCAGACATGACACGAACGACCAACGCCAAGTTCGTTTCATCTGCCTGGCCTCGTCTCTGGTTCGTCAGTTCTCCGGAGGGGCATCTGAGCTGCCTCCGTGTCACGCGTTCCGTAGTAGCTGTAGCTCACAGATTTTGGGGTGAAATCAGACATCCGCCTGTCTTCTACGTGCTTGCTCTGCTATTCTAATCAAAAGTCCGGGTATGCATCTCGCGACGTTGCTGCGATATGTTGTATGTACAGGGAGGGATGCCCCTCCGGGAAAGAGAGAGAAAGAGGTCTTTAGGTCTGCCTGATCTCGTCCTTTTCGGCGTCCTTGACCCGCTCCAGAAACTTGCGGCCGGCCTCCTCGTCGTTGGCGAAGAGATGATCGGCGACCAGCCGCCGTGGCGTCTCGCCCATCCACTGGAAGAGGGAGAAGTCGCGGAAGCGGTCGGAGCGGAAGATCTCGAGCATCTCGACGGGCTCGTCGCCGATGTTCTCGACAAAGTGGCCCATGTTCTTGGGCACGATGCCGACGTCGCCGGGCATGTAGTCAAAGGTGCGGGCGTTGCCCTCGGCGGCGAAGACGGTGACGCGGGCGCGGCCGCGGATGAAGAAGGACCACTCGTCGGCCGTGGGGTGCCAGTGCATCTCGCGCAGGGCGCCGGGCTCGATGATGGCGTGGGCGGCCGAGACCGTCTTGGAGATGGGGAAGTTGGTCGTGTCGGTGACGCGGACCTGGCCGCCGCTCGTGACCTTGGGCTCCTGGTCGAGCATGCGGTGGGTGAACTGGTACTTGGACTGCTTGACGTGCTTGCCGCGGGGCCGCTCCTCGTCGATGGAGCCGGGGCGGGAGCCCTGGAAGATGTATTTCTCGCGGGACGGCAGCTTCTTCAGGACCTGAGGGTGGAGACGGAAGTTTTCGGCCACGACCGACTTGGGCGAGTGAGCCAGCCAGTCGGTCAGCAGAAAAGTCGACTCCTCGGAGAAGTGGCCGTCGTCAAAGATGAGAAGGAACTCGGTGCCGTTCTCGCCAAGGCCCTGCAGCGAGTGGGGGACGCCGCTGGGAAAGTACCAGAGGTCGCCCTTTTTGAGGTCGTCCATGAAGCTGCCGCCGTCGTAGTCGATGGCGGTGACGCGGACCTCGCCGTCGAGCACGTAGGCCCATTCGGCCTCCTTGTGCCAGTGCAGCTCACGGATGACGCCCGAGTCGAGGCGCATGTTGACACCGGCCAGCTCGACGCTGGTCGGGAGCTCACGCACCGTGGTCTGCCGGGTCCAGCCGCCCTCCTAGATGGAAAAGAGCGTCAGCATGTTTCGAGCCCCAATCCCCATTTGCTCTCCCCGCCCCCCCTCTCCGCGTCTTTCTCGTTTCGCCTCGTCGTCTTCTCCACCGAGGAGGGCTTACCTCGATACGGATGTGCGAGTCGGTAAAGCTCCATCTCATGTTGGCAATGGTGCCGTGGTCGGTGCTGGGCGGACGGACCAGGTCCGGGCTCTGGCGGGAGCGGTCCCGGTTGTAGGGACCGAGAATTGAGGCTCCGTGGCCGTTGCGCCAGGGCAGGGGGTCCAGGTTCTGGCCGATTGGGTCAACCTTGCTGTCGTAGGGGTCGCGATGGCCAGGCGTATAAGGCGTGCCGGAGCTCTCGTCATAGCCGGAGGTGCTGAGCGGCCGTTGCCGGCGGGAGTTGGCATCACGGCTAGGCAGGCCCGAGGTGAGGCTGGCTCCGGCAACGAGCAGCCACTGGGCTGCGGTGAGTTTCATTGGCAAAGAGGAAGAGGGCGACGTGGAGAGGGAGGGTTATAGGATGCAGCGAGGAGGATATGGAAGGCGTATGGAAGGACCGACGACGAGCAGAGAGGACGGTGGCGGGCAGCTCGACGGCAGAGGGGAACGGAACGGGCCGCGAGGGTAGTGAAGCCGAGAGAAATGGGGAACGAGAGAGGGAGGCGAAAGAGGAGGCGGAACAGCAGGCGAAGGAGGGTTAAAAGTATATGGCGCACATGAGGGAGGAGAAGCTGGGTGGCCGAAGTGGAGAGAACTGCCAGGCTCGAGCTTTGCAGGCCAGGGACCGGCAGGGACGAAGTCACTAAAACAGAAGGGCATTCCTGGGTCGGCGGACTCATTGTGCGCCGGCAATGTATGCAATCGGCCGGCCATCTTGTTGCGTCTGCTATATCCGTAAGTCGGGGAGCCGAGGAGCTGCCCCAAAAGGGAGATGGAAGCAAGGGGCTGGCCTCGTGGCGACGACGAATCGGGTCAAGGGAAAGCGTCATCGGGCCCGGGAAAAGCTTGATCCGCGCACGCAACCAAGCTCCCCCACGGCTCACGGGACGGCTCACGGCTCACGGCTCACGGCTGACGGCACACGGCGCTGCGGCGACACCTTTCGGACAAGGCTCACGAGTCACCTGCGACGCTGCTGCAGGCGCCTGATAATTTCCGGGCCTGATCGCGGTCGGTGGATTGCAATGTCCGGGCCGTCATACGTCAGCTGCCGACGGTTGGCCTTATCTTGGCAGGGGACGCGTTGGGACGAATACCGAGCGCTCTAGTGCAGCCGCCTGCGCGATTGGGCCCACACCGAGCACTGCTGCAGCTTCGGTAGACCGCCCTGCTAAGCCTCTAGCCTACCGCCTAAGCCCAGACTACCTAGCCTATACCACCTACAGTGGGTTGTAAGCCTCCCGTCCGCCCGCTCTCAGCGCCAGAGCCGCCACGGGCACCGCCTACAGGGCATTTCATCCCGTCCGTCCTCCCCTGTCCCGTCTTCAGTCTTCTGCTTCACGTGCAAACGTCTTCCGAGTCTCAGCCTCTCGTCTTTCGCTCCCGCTCAGCCTCGCCCTCGCAACGCCTCCATCTCGATCGTGCTTCTGCTGCTTAACGACGCACCAGTCACGCGGCAGGGACGGGACCGGGAGGCGGCGGAGCCTTGCAGAGCGTTGCGTCGCACAGCGGCTCCCGGGCCCCTGAATTTTTGAGGTATTTTTTTTTCTTTGCGTTTCTTTTGTTCGCCAATATTTTCTGGCCCTTTGCCTCCCTTGTCTCTCGCAGATCACAAATCGGACCTCGTTCGTTCCTGTTGCTGCAGCCGACGCGTCGCCATGAGCAACTCCAACGGCTACACCGAACGCGCGCCTCTGCTCGGCCCCAAGCCCGCGTCGTCGTCCAAGGCGCTGCTGGCCCGATGGCGCCGCCGGATGACGGCTGAGGTGTCGCGCTCCTGGGCCGATCTTGTCTTGCTGCTCTGCTACGTCGTCACTGGCCTGCTGGACAGCGCGTCGACGCAGGTCTGGGGCGCCTTCGTCTCCATGCAAACAGGTCCGATCACCCCTCTCCGCGTGTTACACAGCCGAGATGACGTCCGGCCCCCTTGCAGGCCTCGGCTCGCTCTGACTGTTGCTGGACGAATCACAGGAAACACCGTCTATGTCGGCCTCGGCCTCGCCTCTCTCGTCTTCCCGCCCACGACGCCCCGCCTGTACCGCTCCGGCGTCTCGCTGCTCTCCTTCTGCGTCGGCTCCTTTCTCTTCGCCCGCTTCCACCGCTTCTTCTCCCCCAAGCGCCGCTGGGTCCTGTGTGCCTCCTTCGCCGCGCAGGCGGCCCTGACCGTCGCCGCCGCCGTCATCGTAGCCAACGCGCCGCCCGCCTCCCAGGACGCCGTCGACTGGACCGTCCTGCTGCCCCTCGCCCTCGTCGCCTTCCAGAGCTGCGCCCAGGCGGTGACGAGCAGGGCCCTCCGGCACAACGCGCTGACCAGCGTCGTCCTCACCAGCATCTACTGCGACCTGTTCTCCGACCACGACCTCTTTGCCCTCCGCAACGTCGAGAGGAACCGCCGCGCCACCGCGCCGCTGCTACTGCTCGTCGGCGCCGTCGGCGGCGGGCTCCTGTCGCATAGCTCGTTCGGCATCAGCGGTGCGCTGTGGACCGCCGCCGGCCTCAAGTTCTGCATGGTCGTCGCCTGGTTCTTCTGGCCCGCAGAACCCGAGGAAGACGACCAGGCTGGCGAGAGGGCAGGGAGATGAGGCGACGGCTGCAGGCTTCCTCCGCCTCGCGACGAGAGGAGCGTCACACGCAACCGTCTGCCTACGATGACACACTAAGCATCTGCCTGCCATATACGGCGCTGGAGGCCACCATTGACAATTCCGGAAGCGTAAAATACGTAGACGATCGAATCTATATAGAAGCACACGTCATTGCCATCGTTGATGATAACGTGAAGAACTCTGATATATGCCTGGAAAGGATGAAAATTTTGAGCTGCCGGACGGACGAACTCACCCGCCTGAGAGCCGCGTCGGCACAGAGGCGGCCCCGCAAAGCGGCATATCCGGGCCGCGGCGGGGCCACGTCCATCCGTGGTGGGGCCGTCGTGTCACGGTCTGTGCCGGCCGCTCGATGACAGTCCTCGCGCGCCTTGTCTCTTTCGCGGGCGGGCCGCGCCTCTGTTCTGCTTCGAGCTGCTCCTGGGCCGTGCGTTCGAAGCACGAGAGCCCTTGCGATCCCGTCCGGAGCCCCGGGGCAACGGCCGCATCGTCGGCGGTTTTGTTTTTGCCACTCCTGCATGGGCCCGCACGTGTCGCCCGCGGCTGGCGTCCACACCCGAGGGCCTTGGTCCTCCCATTGGCTGCCCGACGAAGACGGGGGGTACTTTTTGCATCGGCTGCTGCCACGGTCGGAATCTGATCAGTCACATGGCGGCCGGCTGCGTGCAGCCGAGCGGCGCTGCATCCGTAGCCGCCCCCCCCTTTTCTGCCGTGCCTGTTCGAGGCGACGGGCTCGTGGTGGCGGGGAGGGCGCCTATGCCCCCCCCATCTGCGTGTAGACTGCGTGGCGGGCCAGTCGAGGATGTGCCGAAGATAACAAGGTCGGCGTGGGCCCCGGCAGTGCCCTCCGTGATGCGCGTGCTTGGCCACTCTGTCGTGAAGCTCTTGTTCTCTCGCTCTTCGGTTCGTGCAATCCGGAACGGATGAGCCCGCGCGCCGCCGTCGAACGCGGGCGCCGGCGGCGTCGAACCGGCGCCTGCTCCGACAGCAGCACGGGCGCCGTCGCCCCGCTCTCGGCCACCGTCTCTACCTCCGGACCCGGCAGACACGGCAAAGGCGCGGGTGCTCGGCGGCGAAGACATGCAGCGGGCGATGCGAAGGCGTCCGTCGCCCGGATGCTCTTTTGCTCGTCACCCGCGCCCGCTTCGAGATGCCGGACGGGAATGTGCTGCTCAAGTGGCTCCGGCCTGGCCGATGGCTGGCTCTGCTCATACTCAGTGTCTTCGAGCCAGGCCTGTTCCCGGGCCTGGTCTGCTGCCTGACCTTTTGATACAGGCATGACGAGCGCAGTTGTTTGTGAGCAGGCCTCTCTTTCTCTCGCTCCTCTCTGTCATTTGTCCGCCCCCCTGATCGGCTCGTTTCTCTGCTGCTCGTCGTGTGTTGGCTAAAGGCAGAGGGAGTAGTGCGGGCATTGATTCTTAGCTTCTGCCACCCGGGCTGATGCTGCAAGATCATATTCTCCTCTCCCGCAGCATACACGGGCGCAAGGGAACCCTGGTGCTGGCTTATCGTCCCCCCGATGGCGCCGTCTGGCGGCGCCATCGGTCACGGCATGGGCTACGTCAATGGCGTCCCGGGGCCTGCACAAGGTGGTGCTGGCTCTTCATGCTCGAGGGCCACCCCGTCCTGCCTGTCCTCGCTGCTCGTCTCCGCCTTCCGGTCCGGCTACCCGGCAGGCGCCGTGTTGCTGGCCGAGCCGCGGCGGGCACCCGTCATCTGCTCCACGACAGAAGGCAGCCAGGCCGGCCGGCCGGCCATGAGCCGGGCCGAGGCCAGGTCGACGTGGGCGAGTGGCGCCTGTACGCCCTCTGCTTCGCTGTCAGCCCGCCCTGGACATCCATCAGCGTGCTGGCGCCCTCCGCCGTGGCTGGCCTGGGCCATGGCGGCGTGGCCCAGCTGATGGCGGTGCCTCCCTGGGCCGCCGCGTACGGTTACGGGACACATCGTGTGTATCCTCTGTTCGAGAGCATCACTGGCGAAAGCTGAGAGATGGATGGGGAGTGGCTGATGGCGCGCTGGTCTTGGCCTCGTCCGGGGACCTTTGCCCGCGTCCCGTCGCTCCTGGGCTAGCTATCATCATCCAGCGTGAAGAGCACGGTATGGACGGGGCCGGCCATCGCCAGCAGCGTCGGCGTCGGCGGCGGCCCGGGCCAGATCTCCGGCATATGGAACTACAGGCCCGACGAGGCGCATAGGGGGCACCCGACCGGCTGCTGGACCAAAGCCGGCCTCCTGTTCGCCGCCGCCGGGCTGTCGCTCGGCCTCGGCCGCTTCCGTCGCCGCGAGGGTGGCGACGGCGACGACGGGCGCGCAGGCTGGGCCGCTGTGATCGGAGGACGGTGCGTATTCTGCGCGGGGAGATGGTACAGAGGTGCGCAAGGAATCGCCCTGGTTTCGAGTAGAGCGTCGAGGGCGGTGTCCTACATGATGCTATTCACCACCACCTGAGGCAGACTGGTGTGCGAGTGAATCTCTCTAGTTTCAAGTAGGGAGTCGAGAGCAGGGTCATGCATGATCATGATACTACTCACTATCTGAGGCAGACTGACGTGCGAGTGAGACGGCAACCGATCTCAAGCGCTCTCGTCAGCACCAGACGCCAGCTCGATCTAATGACGACTCAAAGACGTGAAGCTCTCCCCTCGAGCGGGTGACAGAGCCTTCCAAGGCCGGCCAGGACTGGTCGTGATGGGCTCCCTTGCCTCGTGGGCTGCAGACGCATGCCGCGGAGGATTCGCATCGGGGTTGACATCATCCTCCACTTCCGAGTCCCCTCTTCCAATGGCAAGCTGCTAGTTTGATAAGCCCGTCTGGCAGCTTGTCTAGAGAGGCAGGCTGCATGTGGGAGCCAAGGCCGGTCGATGGTGCCACAAGTTGGCGCCTTGTTTGGGCGGGCAAACAAACACACAATAGTCACGACAATAGACTTATCCATGCAGGGAACGTGGCTTGAGGGCCATCGCGCTCGGCTGGGAGCGGTCTAGCGCGAGCCTTGGTAGCTGCCGATGGTGTCATGGCCATCCCAACATGATGTTGTCATGGACAGTCGGCCCGGCAAAGCACGGGAATCGCCCAACCCGGCACGGGCATCGGCAGCGCCTCGACCGGCCTGGGCGGAAGAGGCATGTTGGACGGGAGCAGCGACGATCGGGGCGTGGCCTCGCCTCTGTCCGGGCTCCGTTCTGTATGGTTGCGAAGAATCGAGGAGGTTGGCAGTCCTACGCCTCCATCCTTGGCTGTCTCGGCAGACGGCGGGCTTGCCCAGGCTGGAAAGGTCGAACGGACCGGGACCGAGAGAGGATAGCTGGATAGAGCTAGAGCGGCAGCGCACGTGTCCAGTGGCAAGGGTCGTTGGCCTTTTTGCCTCGTCTCTCTCCTCCTCTCGCCCTCTTGCTCTCCGCGCGCCCTTCTCTGCGTTGGCCCGGGGCGATATTCTTGGTTAAGGAGGTTTACGAGCACGACCAGGACCAGGCCCGGTTGAAGCCGAGGCGCGTCGATCGCATGACGTAGCCCGGTACCTTGTCCTTGGCCGCGGCTGAGGGAGAGAGACGGCCTTCATCGACCAAGACCAGAAGCAATCGAGCCGGACGAAGAGCGACGGCTCGGACCCGAACCCCTGGCTGCTCGCTCTCCCGGTAGCACCTGGATGTCGGGCAGGTCGTGGGCGGCGGACAGAGCGCACCGATGACATCACCAGGCGAGCCGAGCAATCTCGCATAACGCACGTAGCCGGCCTAGGTACGTCATTGGCCATGGCACGGTCGGCCGAGAGCTTGGCTGCCGAGCCCGTGGGTCGGACATTGGATTGGGAGGGTTGAGCGTCCGTCAAAGGAAACAGGACGAAGCGGACGGGGTCGCGGACATGGGATGGCAAGAGGAGGAGAGGAAGAGTAGAAGGGAAAGCAGAGATGCAGAGGCCCGGCGGACGAGCGGCGACAGGAGCCTCGACGGCAAAGCGGGGAGCAGAAGTCGACGACGAAGACGAGTTTCACATCGGTCGGGGAGACATTATCTGATGCTCGACGGAGGCATCTCCCCCTGGCACGCGACCGGCCATCGCCAACGGCAGCTTGTCCTTTGATGTGTCCTTTGATGTGTCCTTTGATGAAGGGCTCTCCCAGTCGGACCGCGTCGATAAGCGGCGTCACCTGACCGAACACCGACACCAGAACGGGCCGCAGCAGGCCGACACAGGCAACGGCTGGCGCGGGGATGAAGAGAGTCATGGCCGGGCGCGTGGTCTAGACCGCTCTACGGAAGGGGGCGGCCAAGGGATGGAGGTGGGTTGGCGATGGCTGCAGGCGGGCGCCTCGAGCCAGGACGGGCGTGCTTACCGGCCAACCGGGGGCGCTGCAGACTGCATTCCATCAATTCTTACATGCTACATGTGACGGAAAGGGTCAGATATATCGGATGACACGACGGGAACAGGTCGGATTCTGTCAGCCGGCGCGCTTGCGGCGGCTGGGCGGCCTCGTTGGAAGCTGTGCGGTCCTCGGTCGGGCATCGTCGGAGCGTCCACTTCTGAGTCCACCGCCGGCCTCCTTGCTCGTTTTAGTTCGCGGGTCGGCGTCAGAAACGGGAGCGGCGAAGACGAAAGGTTGGAGGTGACGAGAGAGAGTATGTGTGTGCGGGAGAGGCGAGAGAGAGGGTGAGGGCGTGGCAGAGGCATGAATGACATGATGGCCTGTTTCAAGCGGGACGCTCGGACGGCACAACGATCTTGGGGGACCCCCGCGTCTCCCCTCCTGGCCCTGACGCGAATCAGTCGAGCATGACGAAGCTGGCCAGGGTCGTGCCTTGGCCGCGTTCCTTTTGCCTCTCGAGCGCTGCTCCGTCGTTGCTCTCTCTGCTCGCCCCTCTCCCTGTCTCGTTCCCGCTCTCGCTCTTCTGTCCCTCTCCCTCTTGGACCTTCTCTCGCAAGGCAGGTGTCTCAGGTTGCAGCAGGACGACAACAGACAGGATGTGGTGGTGGAGGAAGAATTCTGCACGGCCCACTCCGCCGTGTCGCTCGAGTGCCCTGCTCTGGCGACGCTATGACGTAGCGCCCAGCGTCATACCCTGCCTAGGACGACCCCGGCTGAGCACCTCCTGTAGCGATGGATACAGGGGTCGCTCGCTGTGTCCCGCAACCCCTAGGTTCTGCTCCGCGCCTCCACGCACGGGCCGGCGCTGTCCCTCGATGTCGACGTCGATGTCGTCGTCGTTGTCGTCGCCGCCGCCGCCGTCTCTGGCTGTCAGTGTCAGCGCCGCCCGTCCTGCAGCGCCATCATGGCTAGTCGAGATGCACAATGAGGTAGGCAAATCTCTGAGGCACGGAGTACCTGGCGCTAGCGCGGCTCCTCCATGCGGCGGGGTGGGGGGAGGGGCGAGGTGATGGGCGGCAAGGTACCTACACCCACTGTACGTTAGTGCGTGCCCTACCTACCTACCTACCTACCTAGGTACCTACCTAGGTGTCTACCTCCCCGTAGCGCCTGTAGGTGCGTGCCTACAGAGGGTGCATGGATGTGCAGCGCACCCCGCCCTCCCCTGAAGGCGCCTATCAAGCCGGAGGGCCCAGGCCCTGGCCTTGCCCGTCCTACAGCGCACGGGACTGGCCACAGCGCACTGAAAGTAAGGACCTCGGGACCCCTTGGCCCTCCGCTCGGCGGCCCCGTAGGATGGAGTCGGTGGAGTCGGCTCGACACGACTGGTGCACCGGATGGCATGCAGACTCAGTTGACGAAAGACGACAATGAACAGAAGAGACACATCGTCGGTCGGCGGCAGAAGACGGATCAATCCTCGTCGAGGCACCGTCGTCGGGCCCAAACACGCGACGACGGCTGGTGGATGATGATGATGATGATGATGATACCTACCTAATCATGATGATGATGGATGGGGCTGGATGCCCTCTGCTTTAGTGCCCGGGCGCTGCCGCGACGCTGCTGCTGCCACCACTTCCCGCAGCCATATCGCGGGCCTACTTTACCCATCTTACCTACCTCACCTTGCGCATTACACAGCGTGTGGGCGGACTGCGATGGTGCTCGTCCTTGGTGCGCTCCCCGAGATTCCAGCGCGTCTTGACGGCGAAGACGAGCCATGGCGGGAGGTACCGCGTAGCGCCAGTACAGTGGGCGGCCTGCCTGTAGCACCCACCTGGGTCGTGCTCCCCCGCGGCAACTCGTAGTCACCACCCCTCTGGAGGCTCTCGCACAAGCGGTCCAATCAGTTAACTAGTCGCCTGCCCGCTCTGACGCATCTCCTCTGGCCAATTTTCTTCCCCCCCCCCCTCTTCCTCTATTCTTCTCTTCACCCGCCGCGCCGCCCAACCCCGGCCTCTTCCTCTCGTCCCCCTCCTCCGTCCGCATCCTCGCCACGACTCGCTGCCATTTCTCACCACTCTTCTTCTCTCCTTGACGCCTTCATCCGCCGCTGCTTCGTCGTCGCTGTCGTTTCGATTCTTGATTCCCTTTTCTCCGTTGCCGCCGACTGCGCCGCCTCGGTTCGTCACGCCCGCGCCTCGACGCACGATAAACCCCTCAGCCCTCCCCTACCCTTCTCTCCTGCTCGTCCGACCTGTCGCATTCGCCTTGGCCGAGCCTTGATACGCTGCTCGAAATTTCATCTCTCCTTCTGCTATACCCGGCTGCTGCGCTTCGTCTGCTCTCGCCCCCGGCGAGCCCGCTCTTCTTTCCCTTCCCTCTTCGCTTTGTCTGCTGCCTTCTTCCGTCCGCGCGCCCGCCTCCCCCCTACGTCCCTGGGATTCGACAGCGCCGACCCGGAGACGACGCCGGCTTGTTTTGCTCCACTTGTCGAGCCCGACCCCCCGTTCGACCATTGGCACGCCCTGAACGTGCCGTCGTCGCTTGTCGGCGACCCTCGACCCCGAAGCGGCCATGTCGACCATACAACAGCTCAAAAACTTCATCCGCCATGGTACGTAACCTCGTCCTCCCTCGCCCCCCCTTGCGGCCTCATATCAATCGCAGCCGCCCCGTCGCACTCAATCTGCGCCGTCTTATCTGACTCGTCACCCCCCTCCCTCTTTCTCTAGGTAAGCAAGCGCGAGTCACAAATCTCAGTGAAGAGCCCCCACGCCAGGCCGCGCCGCTGCCTCCCCACGCACCGCAGCCCATAAACGACAGGGCCATGCTCGTCTCGGAGCCTCTCTACGGCCAGCCGCCGCCCGCGCTCAAGGAGCCCCCCGATGCCTACTCGGAGGCCCCAGGTGATGGCCAGAACCGCGTCGCCCAGGCCGGCCACGTCGTCGCCCATCACGTCGAGCCTGCCCAGAACCTCCAGGCCAAGGCGGCCGTCAAGACCAAGCGCGTCGACGAGGCGGAGCTTAAGCAGCTCGTCGCCGAGGAGAATGCCAGCAAGACGAAATTCCCCCGCTACCCCGGCCTCGAGAGATGGGAGCTGGTCGAGAAGATGGGCGACGGCGCCTTCAGCAACGTCTACCGTGCCCGCGACCTGCAGGGCAACCATGACCAAGTCGCCATCAAGGTTGTCCGCAAGTACGAGATGAACAGTATGCAGGTGAGTTACTCTCGGGCGGCGGCGCCGTCCGCGCTGCTCGCTCTCTTTCTCTTTGTCCACTTGTCTGCTTGTCTGTTTCGCTGCCCTTGGTCTGCCTTTCTAGTTGTCCTGTTTCGAGTCTGCCCTTCTTGGTTTCTCCTTCGTCTGCCGCGCAATGCTTCATGCACCCCCTTCTTGTCCTGCCTAGCGTTCCGACCTCGAAAGAGGGGCTCATCCCTAAAATAGGGGAACCAGCATTTACATCCGGACTTCAAGAGGCCGCCCAGAGCTGCAGAGGTGCGAGAAACTCTTTTTCCTTGTGTCCGGCCATTTCCCGTGCGCCGTCACGTTCTGCCTTGCTGCTGCTGCTGCTGCTCGTTCCGTTGCTTTGAAACTGCGGCTTGTGCCTTGTTTTCGCGCCGCCGCCCGCCATCGCACCAGACGCCGAGGCTAACTCTCATGTAGCGATCCAATATCCTCAAAGAGGTGCAGATCATGCGCCAGCTCGATCACCCCAACATTGTCAAGCTCATCGAGTTTTCCGAGTCGAAGCAGTACTACTACATTGTCCTCGAGCTCGCGCCCGGCGGTGAGCTGTTCCACCAGATCGTCCGCCTCACCTACTTCAGCGAGGAGCTTTCGCGGCACGTCATCGTCCGGGTGGCCAAGGCCCTCGAGTACCTCCACGAGGAAAAGGGCGTCGTTCACCGGTACGGGCTCCGCAATTGTTGCCATCTCCTTTGTTCCCAGTCTCAATCTCGCTCCCCCACCTCCACCCCCTGACGCCCGACGCCTGACGCCTGACGTCATCGCGCTCGGCTCTCGGTTGGTTGCATCGTGGCTGACGATGATGCGTCATCAACAGCGACATCAAGCCCGAAAACATCCTCTTCAACCCCATACCCTTTGTGCCGTCCAAGCACCCGAGGCCCAAGCAGCCCGGCGACGAGGACAAGGTCGATGAGGGCGAGTACATCCCCGGCCATGGCGCCGGCGGCATTGGCGAGATCAAGATCGCCGACTTCGGTCTCTCCAAAATCGTGTGGGAGAGCCAAACCATGACACCGTGCGGCACCGTCGGCTACACGGCTCCCGAGATCGTCAAGGACGAGCGTTACTCCAAGTCGGTCGATATGTGGGCCCTCGGCTGCGTCTTGTACACGCTGCTCTGCGGCTTCCCGCCCTTCTACGACGAGAGCATCGAGGTGCTCACGGAAAAGGTGGCCAAGGGCCAGTACACCTTCCTGTCGCCTTGGTGGGACGACATCTCCGGCTCGGCCAAGGATCTCATCACCCATCTCCTGACCGTCGACCCCGAGAAGCGCTACACGATCCGCGAGTTCCTCGCCCACCCCTGGATCCGGGCCAGTGGTCCCACCCCGCGAGACGAGAGGAGGAAGTCCGAGGTGCTGCGGGCCGTCGACATGACCAAGTTCGAAGAGTCCGGCAAGCGCTACGACTTCCGTTCCCCCGGCGCCGTCAATCTCCGCGAGGTCTTTGACGTCAGCTACGCCGTCCACCGCCAGGAAGAAGAAGGCAAGATGCGGCAGCAGCTGGGCACCCGGGCCGGGGGTGGAAAGCCTCTGGCCGGCCTGCACGAGGAGGAAGAGGACGAGGATCGTATGCAGATCGACCAGGGCCCCGGGCAGAAACCAAACGTCGCGACACAGGCCCTGGAGCAGAGCATGCGCAAGACCAACATCCGCGACCAAGACGCCGCCAGGGTGGGCCGCGAGCCGCACCGCGCCAACGACAAGGGCTACGGACAGCACTCGGCCGCCGTGACGGCAGCTGCTCGACAGCAAGTCCGAGACCGAAATCGGCAGAAGGGGCCCTTCGAGCTCAACCTCGACAACGCGACACTGCTGGGCAAGCGTGGCAAGAAAGTGCCCGTCATGGGGGCGTAGGAGCCCGACCGGCCCGAAAAGCGGCAAGGCTCGGGCCTTGCCAGCTGTCCCGCGCCGTGTCGGGGCCGCCACGGGAACCGAGGATGGGTGGCGTCACAGCCACCGAGAGACGTCTGCCGCTGCATCACTTGGCCCCCTTGCGGGCGACATGGTTCGTGCCAGTAGCGAGCGCGGCGCGGTCCCGTGGGCGGCAAAGCCTGTGCCTTTGAATACCGACGCCTCGTATCTCGACTGCTCGAGCAGTCGACTGGGGTAGCTTGACATGACGACCAGGCGTTTGGAGTAATTATGGGCTAGCGGGAGACGAGGAGGTAGAAGCCGGGATGTCGAGCGTTTGTCTATTGCCTTCGACTAGATCCGTCTCGGACACACGAGTTCGGGGACGGGACGGGGAATCAGCTGTTGTCTTCATGTCAGCATCTATCAGGGCAATCACATTTTTCCGCGCGGAGTTTTTGGGCATCTGAACCGACCGCTCGAGCGTCCGGCGAGAGACGAGGATGAGGGATACACTGTTTTGTTAGCTTCTTGCCTCGGTCGACGCGCGTGGCCGACGCCTTGGCCTAAGCCTCCGGCGGCTTCCGAGTGGGAAGAGTCGGGCCCAGTTGGGCACGTCAGCCACCGTTCGGACCGGAGCTCAAATGACGAGATGAGGCACGCCAGCCAAGACTGTTTTCTCTTTGCAACGGTGCCACGCCCATGGTTTGTGAAAGCGTGCTCCTCGGCCGGCGAAGCGTGTCGCGAGCGTGGTCACTCGCCAACTGCCGCGTCGCCGTGCGCGCTCATCGCTGTGGACGAACGAGCGGCTTCGTCGCCGTTCAAGCTGGCGGCACGCCGAGGGAACCGGCGCCGGGAGGGGAGGAGAGCCAGCGCACGCGGCAAAGCTAGGAGGAGCACTGATATACGGACGACGAGGGGAATGCGAGGCCAGGCTCCGTCGCCCGACGGCCGGATGGACGGGGCTCGCGGCGTGGGCGCTCGCCGGAGGTGCTCGCGGGGAGGAGGGCGCGGGAGGTGTGTCGCGTGCGTTTCAGCACGGCGTGCGCATACAGACAGGTGTATATATATGTATATTAGAGAGAAACCCCCTCGCCCCGAACGCCGCCCGTCTGCCCCGTGCAAGCCCGTCCGTCTCGACGGCCCCTCTCGGACAAGAGATCGGGGCTTTTCGAGGGGTGAGGGGGTCGATTCTGCGTCGTCAACGCGAGCCGCCCCCCGGCGCCCGAGCGGGAGACGTGGATACATACTGGCCAGCATCAACCACCCATCGTCCCGCCCCGCCCGTTTCTAACGCCTGGTAGTTTTACAAGTGCAAAGCGTGCAAGGCGCGAAGCCCCAGAGCGCGGCCGGGGGCGCCTTCTATTCCGTGTCCATCTGGTCGCCGTTGGAGGGCGGGCCCTGCGGCGGCTCCCGCTTGGGCATCGTCGCCTCCTTGTCGATCATCTGCCGCGAGACGGAGACGATGTTGTCCTCGATGAGCTCCTGGCCCACGTCCTCCAGGTGCTTCTTGGGGTCGAGCTTGCCGACGTATCGCGTCTTGAGCTGCTCCTTGGTCAGCTCCGTCTCCTCCTTGACGCGCTTCTCGTAGCCGTCGGCCAGGCTGACGAGCCGCTGCAGCCGCTCCTTGTTCTTGTTGCCTTCGGACCGGAAGTCGTCCATTTGCAGCGCCTCGGTCCAGACGTGCTTGTGCAGGTTCATCAGCATGTTCTCCTCCAGCGCCGTCTTGCGGTAGTTGATGGCGATGGAGTAGTAGTGCCGGTTGAGCCCGTGGATCAGCGCCTGGATCGACGGCTTGTTCAGGTGGCCCAGGTTGCTCGTGCTCTGCCGGGGCTCCTGGCCCATCATCAGAAGCTGCGGGTTGATGAGCCGGAACGCGTCGATGACGACCTTGCCCTTGACCGACTGGATCGGGTCCACCACCACCGCCACCGCCCGAGGGTTCAGCTGCTCGAACGATTGTTGCGTGTTGATATCAACCGACGACAACCAGCAGCCGAAGCCCGGGTGCGAATGGTACCAGCCGACGACGGACTCTGGCCTGCAGCGCGTTCTCGCCGTCAGCTGTGGCGACGCCCTTGGCCAGCACTGCTCAGGCCGGTTTTTTTTTTCTCTTTTTTTTTTCCCGCCCGGGGGCTTACCTTCCCGTTTGTCGCAGCATGTCCATCATCTTGGTCTGAAATACGGGGTCGACGGCTTCGACGCTGACGCCCGTGCCGCTTTGAGGCATGGCGAACACATCCATCACTCTGACTGTGAAATCGTCGACGAACTCGCCCAGCATCAAGCCCATGACTTCCATCGGAACACCGGCACGGCCGTGTCGCAGCATCTTCAGCAGCGCAAGCGACGAGATGTACACCGTCTCCGAGTTGTCGATGAGGTTCGTGTTGTCCTGCGAGGCGTCAGGAGCTGTCGCGACAGCGGCGCCACACGGCGGAAGCGAGGCGGGCGACGTTGTCGCCCGTGTCGACTGAAGCTTACCGTGCCATGAGCAGCTCCCCCCAGGCCCATGCCGCTGCTCCCCAGCAAGCTCCTGAACCTGTCCATTGCCGAGGCCTGTGCGATCTCTCTTCCGTGTTTGACGGCGGCTGTGTCCGAAAGACTCTTGTCGGGGCGCGCGGGGCGAAGGCTGTTCTCGGCGATGGGGTGTGGGTGATGCTGTCGTCGACTAGCCAAACCAGGGCGCAACTGGGGAGAGCAGAGATAGCTCCTCTGGCGTGCGTTGACGCCAGTCCGGCAGCCTGGCCACAGACCTCCTTGCAAGGACCAGTTGATGAGTAATGAGAGTCACGTGTGTCTCGCGGCCTACGTAGCCCAGCCGTGTTCTCAGAGCGAATTCTGGGGCTGTGGCTGGTGCACCGAACGGATGTGGCAAAGCGCCTTCAGGCCTCCTTAAACATCGGACGCGCAGCCAATACGCTTCATCGACAGAGTCTGACGCATCCACGGGCACTATTTCCACCCTGACGAGGGACAAGCGACGAACGTCCCAACGCACAGTGCGACTAAGTCCAGGTGACAGCAGCTTGTGGCGCGGGCTCCCGGCGAAGCCCCCGCGGAGACAATAGCATGGCGCCGGCGAAAAAAGAAAAAAATACACCAATAGGCATTCACCAGGGGGGGAGCGTGGCTCATCCCGCCGAAGATGCACTCGCAGCCTCGCCGCGCCAACTTTATTCCGCTGCCATCTTTCTGCCGTGTCGCGCGGGCCATCTTCCTTTGATCATCGGCCGCACCGCGAAACGATTGTTGCCACGACACCGAACAACACCACGATGCGTTCCTTATTCTAGCCCTTGACCTCAATATTCTAAAACCAGGAACTTCAAGGAGCGCCATTCCCATCGACAAGCCAGTCGTTCGCCGCCGCAGCCGCAGTTGCCCAGCGTCCTCGGGCTGAAGTTCTACAGCCATGGGGGACTCCAACATGGCCCAGCTCAGCTCCGTCGCCCTCAACGGCTCATCGCCCAAGAAAGTCGCATATTTCTATGATTCCGATATTGGCAATTATGCCTACGTTACCGGCCATCCCATGAAGCCTCACCGCATTCGATTGGCGCACAGCTTGATCATGCAGTACAACCTCTACCAGAAAATGGAGATTTACGTGCGTCCCTCCCCTGGCAACGCTCCGCTGCTGCGTGCTGATGATGCCGATTTGCAGCGCGCCAAACCCGCGACCCGAGGAGAGATGACCCAGTTCCACACGGACGATTACATCGACTTTCTCCAAAAAGTCACCCCCGATAACATGGACAGTTACATGCGAGAGCAGGGGAAATACAACGTCGGCGACGACTGCCCTGTCTTTGACGGCCTCTTCGAATTCTGCGGCATCAGCGCCGGCGGTAGCATGGAAGGTGCTGCCCGGCTGAACCGCCAAAAATGCGACATCGCCATCAACTGGGCCGGAGGCCTTCACCATGCCAAAAAGTGTGAGGCAAGCGGCTTCTGCTACGTGAACGGTGAGTTCCGCTCCGACTTGCCCTCCCGATCAGGCGGCTGACGAAGCCCGGCTAGACATCGTTCTGGGCATCTTGGAGCTGCTCCGGTTCATGAAACGCGTTCTCTACATCGACATCGATGTCCACCACGGAGACGGCGTTGAGGAGGCCTTTTACACGACGGACCGCGTCATGACCGTCTCCTTTCACAAATATGGCGAGTACTTTCCCGGCACCGGCGAGCTCAGGGACATTGGCATCGGCCAAGGCAAGCACTACTCTGTCAACTTCCCCCTCCGAGACGGCATCACCGACGAATCTTACAAGTCCATCTTCGAGCCGGTCATCGAGAATGTCATGAAGTACTACCAGCCGGAGGCGGTGGTGCTGCAATGCGGAGGAGACAGTCTGTCTGGCGATCGGCTGGGCTGCTTCAACCTGAGCATGGACGGCCACGCCAACTGCGTCAATTACGTCAAAAGCTTTGGTCTCCCCACGCTCGTCCTCGGCGGCGGCGGCTACACGATGAGGAACGTGGCCCGCACCTGGGCATTCGAGACCGGCGTCCTCGTCGGCCAGGACATGGAGCGGACGCTCCCCTACAATGAATACTACGAAGTGAGACACCGCTCGTCCGCCGCGCGCGTCGGCCCCGCTAACAGACTCAGTACTACGCTCCAGATTTCGAACTGAACGTGCGGTCGTCCAATATGGAAAACTCAAACAGCAGGGAATATCTGGAGAAAATCACCGCCGCCGTCGTCGACAACCTACGCCAGACGGGCCCCGCCCCCTCGGTGCAGATGCAAGACGTGCCGCGAAAACCGTTTGGGGGCATGACGGACGAAGAAGAAGCCGAGCTATACGACCTCGATGAGGACGAGAACAAGGACGTCCGGATGACGGAGCATCGCTGGGACAAGCGCGTACAAAACGATGCCGAGTTCGAGGCCAGCGATGACGAGGACACGAGCCGTGCCAATGGAGCGACGCGTCGCAAGGGCAACAAGCGAAGCTTCAATGATTTCCGTAAGGGGGAAACAGATGCCGACAGCGACAACGCGACGCCGCGAAATGGCAAAAACAACGAGAGCAGCAGCAAGGAGCAAGCCGACGAAGACGCGCATGACGTCAACGACGATACGATCGAGGATATTGGCGCCATCCAGGACGCAGACAAGGAGTCTGCTAAGGATGACGGAGCTCGGCAGCCAGACAAGCCCAAGGTCGATGACGACGGCGATGTCGGCATGACGGACTCTGCACCGATCGAGGAGGCCCCCATCAAGGAGGAGGAAGTGGAACCCGAGGCCGAATCGGAGCCGAAGCCCACTGAGGCGGCGACGGCGGCGGAAGACTTGACCGAAAAGGGCCCTCCAGAGACTGCGGCCGAGGCTGCAGCAGAAGCCGAGCCGAAGCCAGCCGAAGCGGAACCGGAGAAGAAGTCGACCGAGGCCGCCGAGGTGAAAGCAGACGAAGGTCAACCCGCCGAGGCCATGGACGTTGACCAGGAGAAGGGCAAGGACAAGTCCAAGAGTGAGAAGGAGAGCAGCCCAGCACGATGAGCGAGTAACGGGCTGTCGGGCGCTCGTGCTGTGACGATTCGGCGTGCTGTCCTTCTCTTTTCCTGTCTTTTGGCTACCATGCTCGGGCACTTTCGGCCGCTTCCGTGGCCCGAAATCTTGTTTACTCTCCAGGGACGGAGAGCGTTTGAGGGCGGCGTTTAGGTGTACAGGATAGCGACTTGATATCCGAGGGAGGCGTGCGATCGCGGAGGAGCCATGGCGGTGGACAACGAGACCCTCGTCACAGCTGTCCGGGTGGCAGGCACGGCAATACGTTTCAGACACATGGCACAACTCGCATTCTGATGTTTTGTAAATCTCGAGCGCGGCTCCGCCATCCGTGCAGTTGCGCGAACCTCAAATAGATAGATAGATCTAATGTCTGTCTCTTGAGCCCTGATGGTCTCCTGCTGACAAGTTGCCCCTCCAAGACCGAATTTCAGCCGAGGCTCTCAATCACGACGCCACAGTATGGCGGGGCAATATTTGATCGGCAAATGACTTCCGATACGGCATGACTAGACTCGTCACCAACCTCATTAATGCCATTGTCATTTCATCTTCTGACTCCGCTTCCTCTTTCTTCCTCCCTATTCAGATTCTATAAGTTCATACCTCATCACTCGAATCACGGCGTCGGCTGCGGCTCAACCACACACGAACCGCCAAATCCAGCGTTCTTATTCCTCGCCGACCGCAAGGGAAAAAAAATCAGCCACAAAAATCCGAACCATCCCCGCGCCGACTCGATCACGACCGTCGGCCTCTGTTTGGGCAGTTGCGCTCGCCCGCGCCGAAGCGGCACCCTTGGCACAAGATGCCGGCACCGGGGGCGGGCGCGGGAGGGGGGTTTGATGCGGCGAAGCTGGGCGAGTGGAAGGACGAGCTCTACGCGCGCTTCAAGGAGTCGAACCCGCGCAACGAGCCTCTGCCACAGGACGACCTGCTGCGGCTCGATGTCATCCCCAACCGCGACCTCAAGCTGCTGATGCAGGTGGCCGAGTCGCTCACGGGTGACCGGCTGTTCATCGTCATGAACAATCCGGCCACGAACCAGCTGCTGTGGAAGTGGCGCGACGAGCAGGAGGCTCTGAAGTGTGTGGTTTTTCTTTCCCCCTTCCATCCACCCGCGCGACTCTCTGTCATGCACTTTTACTCCACATACTGGCTCTTCTCTATCCCTTTAGAGAGAACGTCGTGGGTGATGTGGAAAGAGGGGGATGGGCGGCGCGACCGTGATGCAAAAGTCGAGAGGAGGCTGACAAGCTTGCGCGCCCTCGCAGATACCAGCAGTGCTCGTCGAAAGAAGAAGAGATGGTGTACGACCTGATCGACAACTCGGGCGGCGACGGCATCTGGAGCAAGAACATCGCGTACCGGCTCAACATGCAGAAGCAGGAGAAGAAGCTCAACGGGATCCTCAAGCAGCTGCAGGTCAAGGGCCTGATCGCGCCCTTCAAGAACGTCGAGTACCCCAACAAGCGCATGTTCATCAAGGCCTCGATCCAGCCCAGCAGCCGCGCCACCGGCGGGCCCTGGTACACGGACCAGGAGCTCGACGTGGCCCTGATCCGTGTCCTGCGCCGCGTCGTCTTCGACTACATCAAGAGGGAGAGCAGCTACCGGAGCACACACGGCGGCGGCGGCGGCGGCGGCGCATCCCGCACGCAGGTTCCCAAGAAGGGCGTCGTCAGGGGCACCCTCGACAAGGGCAAGAAGCGCTCGGCCGAGGAGATGAGCGAGGCGCCGGCCGCGCCCTCAGCCAAGGCGGCCAAGACGTCGGCGACGCCGGCCGCGGCGCCGCCTCCGCCGGCCTCGGCCTCCCGCAGGGACGCGGCCGCCTTCCTCCCGCTGCCGGCCGGCTACACGGGCTACCCGACGGTGCTGGAGATTGCGCGGCTCATCTCGAGCACCAACATTGTCAAGAACGACGTGCTGTCCGTCGAGCACGTCAAGGAGCTCGTCGACATCCTCGTCTGGGACAAGCTCGTCGAGCCGGTCAAGACGGACGGCCGGCTCGGCTACCGCGTCACCCGCGTCGCCAAGCAGTCCTCCGACAGCTGGGTCGGCCACGAGGGCGACGACGCCGCCGGCGGGCCCGACCCCTACGTCAGCCCCCTGACCGAGGCCCCCTGCGGCCGCTGCCCCGTCTTCGACCTGTGCGAGGAGGGCGGGCCCGTCGGCCCCAGCAACTGCGAGTATTTTAAGCGCTGGCTGGAACTGGACTGATACGCCCCGCTTCTTCCTTCCAACCCGCTCTCCCTCCCTCTCTTCCCCCTCTTCCTCTGTCCTGCCTCGCGGGGCTCATCTAGATGGAGAGACGGGGAGGGAGTTGGCCGGGTCGGGCAGGGGGCTCGAATCGACGGGGGCTCAGAGGGACTGGCCGACCGTCCAGCACCCGCCAGCGCTTACCCGCTTCTACCTTGAGCGGCTTCACTAGACGAAGACGTGGGGGGGGGAGGGGGGCGGCTCCGGTGGCATCCGAACCCGGCTGACGCAGGAATGACCTGCGCTGAAGCGGCCGGCCGGCCGACCGCCGCCTTTTGAGCCGGTCGGGTCCAAACAGCAGAGGGGAGAATGCACGGCAATCGCTGCCGTGCCCATTATAAAAAAGCGTCTGTTAATACGGGAGGAGACCGTGATCCGTCGCGGCTACATCTCTGCAGGCACCATCTGCCGAGCAAGCTGTTTTGCCATCTAACTGTCGTGTTGATTATGAGCCGTAGACCCTGCCGACAAGCGCCGTCTCTCCCCCTTTGTCCCGGGCCAAGTCAGGCGCGCGCTACGATGATATGATACAGATAACACACAGGTTACAGCTGACCGCAGTCGACAATCTTGGGGCGCGTCTTGCTCTTGATGTCGCCCTTCTGAGAGCCGGTGGCCTCGATTCCCTTGATGACCTCCATGGACTTGCCGTCGGCGACCTCGCCGAATACGACGTGGCGACCGTCGAGCCAGCTGGTTGGTACGGTGGTGATGAAGAACTGAGAGCCGTTGCTGTCGGTGGAGGGTCAGCAGGAGTGCCGGGTCAAGCGGCGGAAATCGGTGCTCACGTGTTGGGGCCGGCATTGGCCATCGACAGCAGGCCGGGGCGGTCGTGCACCATTTTGAAGTTCTCGTCGGCAAACTTGTCGCCGTAGATGGACTTGCCACCGGTGCCCTAGCATGGCGGTCAGCAGCTGCCGATGGAGGAGTGTGGGCCAGGAGGGCACTGGCGTACGTTGCCGCGGGTGAAGTCGCCGCCCTGCAGCATGAAGCCCGGGATGATGCGGTGGAAGAAGGAGTTCTTGTAGCCGAAGCCCTTCTCGGAGGTGCAGAGGGCACGGAAGTTCTCGACCGTCTTGGGAACGACATCTTCGTACAGGTTGAAGGTGACACGGTCCGTTTGCGCTGCGGTTGCGAGGCTCGTCAGCACACAACGCAATCAGCGGCTGCGAGGGTGTGTGAGGTCGCGGGAGATGGTGGTGATCAAGGCAGGATGATTGGAGGGCTTGCGACGGCGGTCGAGGGCCGCGAAGCTCTGGAAGGTAGGACGCGACAGGGATGATGGGCTAACGTTTAGACTCGTCGCCGGGGGGGCACCACTCGATCTCGAAGTAGCTGCGGATAGCAGGGCGTCAGCGCGCTGCAACAGGCCGTGTAGATCAGTGTGTAGATCAATCCCGCGCTGGGCGGACTCACGTCTGGATCGTCTTGCCGGGCTTGACGGGGTCAGAGCCAGCCATGGTTGCGGATGCTGAGAAGAATCGGAAGGCGTTTGGAGAAGCGGTCGATGGACAAGAGGGTGCGAGTTGAGGAAGAGGGCGAGGAAAAGATCTGGCCCCGCGGGAGCAGAGGTGATGGCGGGGTAGGAGGGGTCGAAGGAGCGTTGATCTCATTCTGAAGGCTGGAGGGGTAGCGAATTGGCAACGAATTAGCGGCGGGGGCGATCCGAACCAATCAGGGCATGCGGAGCAACAAAACAGCAGCCAGGTGGGATAGCGGGACAGCGGGGTGAGGGACCAAGTGAGGGACCGATCACGTGGGCGAGCCGTTCCGTTCGAATCAGGTCGCGCCGCCTCCCATCCCGTTACCTAATCGTCCCGTGCGGCAAAACAGGCGGTACTCGGTACTTTGTGTGTTTGCTCAGCACGGAGACGTCAGGACTCAGGACAGAAGTCGGCGGACAGGGTCGCTCGGCGTGCAGACCTCTCTTTCCCGGAGGTTTCCCAGAGGGCGCATTGCCGCGGCAACAGAATCGCATCGCAGGCCCAAAGCAGCGTCCGTCTCTGGCCGCGGCCTGCAGCCGACGGGGAGCGGACCCGACGAGGGGAGCATCCAATGGAGAGGGCGGTGCACGCGTCACTGCGGCCACGACCAGGACGAGCTGCTGGCCAAGCGGCCGGGATGCCGGGCGCGAGGCGTCGGCGAGAGGCTCGACAGCCACGCGAGCCGTGTCCGAAGTCGGGAGCGGTGGCAGAGGGCATGACCGGCCCCGTGACGACAAGAATGCTGCGAGGACAAAAGATCTCGATCCGTTCCCTCGTTGGTCGGTCGGTCGACGGTGCAGGATTCGGCGCGGCGATTCGACCGAGGCAAGTGTATCGCGGAGACGCAGGAAGGTGACTGAAGAGAAGAGCGAATGCACGTACCTGTGTGCGTCGGTCCGCTGGAGAAGAGTAAGGCGTAGCAGGAGTTTTCGCAGAGGCTTGTCTGAATGATGAAATTTTACACGACGATTGAAGTGTTGAAGCTTGAACACTGGCAGAGAAAAGCTTGGGCGGCCTAAACAGCGAGTCTCGGCGCGTCAGCCAATCACGAGGCGGCACCGACATGGGGGCGGAGCCGCATCTACCGCCTCCCTCCCTGCGCCAGGGGTAATTCCGCCAGCGGCAGACACGGGAGCAGCGATGGCAGAAATGCGTTGGTACAGGAGTGGGAAAAAAGGCTGGGCTGCCGTCTCGTTTCTCACGTTCTTTAGATCCTCCCTTCACAGTTTGCGAGGAACTCGACTTGCCTCCCCAGACACCCATTGCCCCAAGCTGGTATGTAGGTCGAATCCGTAGAAGACCCAAGACAGCCCTAGCAGTACAGCGGCCACTTTGGACAAAATCGTGCGACCAAGCTGCTTCCACGTGCCGCAAAAGGGAGAAAAAAAGTAGCCAAAATCGTTCAGCCTCCTTCAAAGCCACTGGAGGTTCCACGTATCCCAAACCCCCCCCAAAATACTCGCGTTTCGGCGAGCCAATCTGCGCAACTCCGCAGGGTAGGTCGGCAGTTCAGCAGCGCTCGCAGCGGCAGCACGTTTCCCCTCTGCTTACTGCGAGGGATCACGTGACCGTACCGGCACATGGGTGTCACTGGGCGGCGGCGGTCCGAGAGTGCATCTGGCCAGCGCATCGAGACGTCTGCCCTCGCAATTCTCCGACTGTTGGCAGCGCCACCCCGTCGCCCAGCAGCAGAAACCCTCGCCCTGGCAGCTCGCATCTGCTGTCCGCCGGCTTCTGCCCGTCTCTCCGTAGGCCCCTCAAGATGGATCTCAACGACTTGAAGAATACCGTGTCCAACCTGTCCTTGTACGATATCAAGGCCGGCTTTCGCAAGGCACAAAATGGTACCCTTTGGCCCCCGAGACTGATCGCGCCGCCGCGCCCTCGATGCTGACGCCATCCCGCCCAGCGGTCATGAACTATACCGAGATGGAGGCCAAGGTTCGCAGCCATCTCGCGACGGCGACCGTCCTGCTGTGCCTGCTGGGCTAACCCGGTCCTCTCAGGTTCGAGAGGCGACGAACAACGAACCGTGGGGGGCGTCCTCGACCCTGATGCAGGAGATTGCCAACGGCACCTTCAACTAGTAGGCCCAATGCCGCCGACCGCAATTGCCGTGCTGGCCGCTGACAGAGCGCCAGTCAAACTCTTAACGAGATTATGCCCATGATATACAGAAGGTTCACCGAGAAGTCGGCAGAGGAGTGGCGCCAGATCTACAAGTCCCTGCAGCTGCTCGAGTTCTTGATCAAGCACGGCTCGGAGCGCGTCATTGACGACGCGCGGGGACACATCACGCTTCTCAAGATGCTGCGACAGTTCCACTTCATCGACCAGAACGGCAAGGACCAGGGCATCAATGTGCGGAACCGGGCCAAGGAGCTTGCCGAGCTCTTGGGAGACGTCGAGCGCATCCGATCCGAACGGAAGAAGGCCCGGGCCACGAAGAATAAGTACACGGGTGTCGAGGGCGGCATGTCCCTTGGCGGCGGATTCTCCTCGAGCAGCAGCCGCTACGGCGGTTTTGGCAACGAGAGCTCGGGCTACGGCGGCGGCAGCACCTCGTACGGCGGCTACTCGGGCGGCGTGTACGGCGACGGCGGCGGCTTTGGTGGCCAGGCCGGCGACTTCCGAGACTCGAGCGGCAGGTCGGACCGGTTCGAAGAATACGACGAGTTCGACGAGGACGAGAGGCCGTCCAAGCCCGCGAGGAAGACGGAGCGTGCAGGCGTCAAGAAGACGACGGGCGAAACGCCCAAGAAGAAGGAGCCGGAAGTCGACCTTTTCTCCTTCGACGAGCCCGAGACGAGCACCTCGAAAGCGCCCGTCGCTTCGAACGGCTCCGGCCTGGCGAGCCTCGCGGGGCCCAGCGGCAGCGCCGCCGCCGCCAACGACGATGACGAGTTTGACGATTTCCAGTCAGCCGCCCCCTCTGCGCAGCCCGCAGCACCGTTGGGCGCATTTGGACAGCCGACGTCGCTTCCCCTGACGTCGACGGCCTCCTCGACCGCCCAGTTCGCTGCTCCGCAACCTCTGTCGGCTCCACAGAAGGCGGACCTCGGCCAGATGGTCAGCGCATCGTCCATTTCGCCAGTCGCCAGCAACGCGGCGACGCCCGGGGCAAACTACTCGGCCTTCGCCGTTCCGCCCGTGCAAGCTCAGCC
Organism: Cordyceps sp. RAO-2017; assembly: GCA_002591385.1. Classification (NCBI taxonomy): domain Eukaryota; kingdom Fungi; phylum Ascomycota; class Sordariomycetes; order Hypocreales; family Cordycipitaceae; genus Cordyceps; species Cordyceps sp. RAO-2017. The sequence continues at coordinate 38,832 of NJEV01000002.1, read as the reverse complement.
ACCTAAGCCGACGGGCTTCCAGCCGTCGGGACCCAACTACTTCGGCACCGTGCAGTCCCAATCGCAGCCCATGGCAACGCCGACGGCCCCCATGACGGCCATGGCGGGCATGCCATCGTCTTCGTCCAATGGCCCGACCACCATGGGCAGCATGAAGCCCGTCGCCAGCCCTGCCGCGAAGCCGGCGGCCGGAGGCGATGCCTTTGGGGCGCTGTGGGGCAAGGCCAGCGCCGGAATCAAGAAGACGAATACGCCGGGCGCCGGGCCGGCGATGGGCCAGCTGGCCAAGGAGAAGAGCAGTGCCGGCATCTGGGGTCCTCCGGCCGCAGCGCCTTCGCAGACCACCACTAGTGGCGGCGGCCCAGCAGCCGGCGGGTCGGCCTCGGGAGACCTGCTCGGGTGAGCCGGGCCCCGATCGCTCCGGCGTACCAGGGGGTCTACCAGCGCGGCAGCGCGTGAAGGGGAGAGGAGCAGAGCCGAAGCTAGTCGGTCTGCAGAAGGGGCAGAAGCGCAGAAGCGTGCCTGTTTGGTTTTTTTCTTGATCCGGATTCTAGATAGGCGTACTGGCGCAAAAGCAAAAAAAAAAATGAATCTCACGTCTGGACTCGCCGCGGACTCGCCAACTGACACCGCCGGGCGTCTGAGAGGGTTCGGTCCGTGGGCTGGAAGAGTCGGTGCTTCGACTTCCTGCTCACGTTCCCAGGGTTTGCTCTGGCAAACGCGTCGCGCGCCGGCAAATTAGAGGACCGCGACCGAGGGCCGACCGTCTCGCAGCTGGCCCGTTCTGAGAATAGCAGACGGTCGAGCTTGGTCGCGCGCGTGCCTGCGAGTCGACGTTTTGTTTTGTTTTGTTTCGGCAGCCAAACGACGGGAGGCCAGCTTCTTCCTTGCACGGGCAGATTGCCCGCGGCCGACGAGATCCAATCAGGCGGCGCCGAGCCCCAGCAGGGCAAGGCCTCGCCATGCGCCCTGGGGCGTCAAGATGCCCGGCCCGCGTCTGCGCGCCTGGAGTCGCAGCGCCGCAGCAAGCGCCCGCGCCGGCGGGCTGTGCAGACGAGCCGGGCTGCCGCGCAGCGCCGGGCTGATTGGCCGGGCTGGGCGCCTGCGCGCGCATACGGCCGTCTCACCTCTTCTGCCGCGACTCTGGCCGAAACAGCAGAGACCAGGAAGATGGCGAGGGGGGGCCCGGGATTGAGGCTGGCTGCGTGCAGCGGTGGTCGGTGTCGGCGTCGCACAGCGGTGCCGGGCCGGGGACGGCTGGCCTTGTTGATTGGCTGTCCGGGATGCTCTGCCGTTTCTCTCGACGTCGGGTGCGTCTTCTAATTGTGTCTTGTCGTCCGTGAGGTTGAGCGGGATGGAGTGTATAAAGGCGGCCGAGCATCTCGAGACTCGTCTCCCTCTTCTCCTCCCACATCACACAGCATCCTCCTGGGAAACCACTCGAGCTCTCTTTTCCTATTTCTTCTCTTTTTTTTTTTCCTTTTTCCCCTTCTCTTTCCTTTGTGGGTGGTCTCGGGTTTCTGGGTTTCGGCTCTTCGTCTTCGTCTCTTGTTCTCTTGGTTCGTCCTCGCAACCCGGACTCTCGATCCGTTCGCTCGCCTCTTTTTTCCAGCAACTGCGTTGTTGCCTTGACGATTCTCGCCCCTCTCGGATCGTTCCTCGGCCAGCCGCTGGTCGGGCAGTCTCATCGGCAAGATTTCTTCCTCGCCCGCGCCGCCGGCGATTCTGCCGTTCCACTGCAAGCACCTGCCTCTCCGGACGGCGCACTGCTCGGCTCGACCTCGTCTCTCGCTCGTCGTCCCCGCGGCCCGTGTCAAGATGGCGTCTCCTCCTGCGCTCGGGGCCCTGGGCCTGACCTTCACGGCGATGCGGGCGCTGCAGGCCGTTGCCCTCATCACCATCATCGGGCTGACGTCCAACTTCATCTCCGAGATGGTGACGGCCAACTACGTGGCCCCGTCCGCCCTGGTCGGCACGCTGGTCGTGGTATGTCGTCTTCTTCCCCTCCTGAGTGTGGCCGTATTGTCGGCCGTGAGGGAAGATGTAATGAGTGAAATAAGCTGACGATGAGAGGGGGCTAGGCATGCATGGCGGCCGTCTACACCGTCATCACCTACATCCTCTACTGGGACTCGCTGCTGCCCCTGCTCGTGTCGACGGCGGCCGACGGCCTGTGCCTGATCGCCGTCATCGTCGTGGCCTGCGTGCTGGGCAAGCCCGTCAGCTACCTGTCGTGCCCGGCGCTGCCGGACGCGGGCAACACGGCCAACTTCATCGGCTCGCTCTTCCTCAACCTGTCGCGCAACAACCTGTATGAATGGGTCGACCCCGATAAGGCAGCCTGCCTGGAGATCAAGGCCATCTGGGGCCTGAGCATCTGCCTCTGCATCCTCTTCTTCTTCTCCGCCGTCGCCTCGGCTTGCCTGTGGAAGCGCATCAAGGGATCCCCGCCGCCCGCCCGCAAGGACGTCGAGTGAGGGTGCGGCCGTGGGGTCTCGAGGGGGCCGCCTCCGGGCCGGCCTGTGCCGACGAGGGCTCGCTGCCTGGGCACCGTGGCCATGGTCGAGCCCCGGGAGAAGACGACGAGGTTCACCGGCACTGAATGCCCTCGTCCCCCCCGTCCCCCCACGGCAAGAAAGACGCCGGCCCGACAGGTGCCTCGTCCGCTCCGAGAACTTCCTCCCGTGCCTCCGCTGCCTGCGGCCGTGCCTCCGCCCCGCTCGCCGAGCCCGGCGACGGCCCCGAAGAGAGGAAAATCGACGCGGAAGACGATCCTGGCGCGGATCGAAGGCTGGTGGGACCTCGGCTTGTTGGAGAGGCGACAGACGATGTTGGGGGGCAGCGGCGGCAAGCCCTAGATATACGTACAAGCATTGGTGTTGCGGGATGACGCGACCCGTTGGGAACTGTTGTTTTTGCTTTGCCGGTCGGTTTCGAGTGGGAAATGGGTAATACGGCGCATATGTTTTCCTTGCTTTGCTTGGGCTTGGTCATTGCAGAAGACTCCAGCATCACTTTCGCGACGCGGAGGGCTCGGCGCCCTACATAATCTTTGCACGCGGCGGCAGCTAGGAAAATGGAAAATGACAGACACTGTTGGGGCTTGCCAACGAGAATCGCAGCTGAGGAGAGTGGCTGTGGCCAGCCTTTTGACTCTGAGCCCGTGACGAGATCTCAGACAAGAGGCCAAACGACTGGCTGCCTCCGTTATTGGGCGCTGACAAATGCGGTGGATTTGGCTTTGGCGACTCGTATTCAACCCCCTTTCCTGCCGCTGCCGCACTCTGTCCCAATCGTCCGGCAAATCTCTTCCACTCATCCTGACCCTTTCTCTGTCGCCTCCATCAATCAATCATCAATCAATCCATCCTCATCTCCCCGACGCCGAGGTCGTCGTCGACCGCCGCATGCGCCGATGAACATCCGCTGAGGCGACCGAAGCGAGGCGCCGAATCGGCCGATACCAGAAACAAGGCTTGCACTGCACCGGCGCCGACGTCATGCCCGGCCGCCATGTCGCTCTTCAGGCAGCTCATGGCTAACAGCAAGACGCGCTCGTCCGGCGGCTGCTGGACGTGCCGCTGTCGGCGCAAGAAGTGCGCCGAGAACCGGCCCGTGTGCGACACGTGCAAGGCGCTGGAGATTACCTGCCACTTCGAGGAAGAGAAGCCCGTCTGGATGGACGGCGGGCCGCGGCAGAGGGAGATGGCCGAGACGATCAAGTCCGAGGTCAAGAGGCAGGCGAGCCAGCGCCGAGACCGCAAGTACCTCGAGATGCTCGAGGCCGGCACCGCCATGTCGCTCCACGACGACCACGACGTCCCCCTCGCCATCGTCACCGCCGCCGGCGACGCGCGGCCTCGCCACGAGCCGGCCTCGGGCGCCTCCGACACGGACAGGTCGCCCGGCAGCCACGAGCTGGCCTCGACGCCGACCTCGAGCAACGCCACCGGCTCCTCGCCGCCGCAGATGCCGTGGCACAGCCAGCTGTTCGTGCGCCGCGAGGACCCGGACGCCTTGCCCGACAGCGACCTGCACTACCTCATGATCTACCTCGACTACGTCTGCCCCTACCTCTTCCCGCACTACCGCCCGGGCATCCTCGCCGGCGGCCGAGGCTGGATCCTCGACGTGCTGCAGAGCAACAAGTCCGTCTACCACACGACCGTCTCCCTGGCCAGCGCCTTCATGACCGTCGTCCTCAACGACGGCGACCCGGACCACCTGGACTGCATCTCCCGCACCGTGCACAAGCTCGAGAGCCAGCTGGAACTGGGCCTCCGGGAGCTGCAGAGGGAGATGCGGGCCCTCAACTCGGGCCCGTCAGCCTTCGACACCAAGAGGGGCCTCGTCGTCATGCAGGGCATCGTCCACCTGCTCATCTTCGAGGTGGCCACCTCCAACAAGGACAACTGGAGGATGCACCTCGACGCCGCCGTCGCCCTGTTCCTGCGCATCGTCCCGACGCCCGAGCACTGGGTCCCGATCCTGGACGACCTCTACTGCACCTCGTGGCCGCCGCCCAGCATGGGCGCGCGCCGGCCCTGGAGCGCGAACCAGGCCTCGCTGCGCTTCTTCTCCGCCGCCCTCATCTACATCGACGTCCTGTCCAGCGCCACGCTCGGCTCCCCGCCCCGGCTGTGCCAGTACCAGAACTCCGTCATCCCCGGCTGCACCCCGACGCCGCGCGAGGCGGAGCCGCCGGCGGCCGGGCCCCTGTATCTGGAGGAGTTCTTCGGCCTGCCCAACTGGATCGTCCAGGTGCTTGGCGACGTCTCCGCCCTCGACTCGTGGAAGAGGCTGCAGAGCCAGGCGGGCACCCTGTCGGTGGACGAGCTCGTGTCCCGCGGCAGGGTCCTCGCCGACGCCATCAACGGCGGGCTCGAGTCGATGGAGCGCCGCTCCCGCCCCGCCCGCGGCCCCCTCGAAGACCGGTTCCCCATCCTCGTGGCCGACCCGACGACCGGGTCCGACTTCGAGGCGCAGCCCGACTTCCAGGCCATCTGGCTGCTGGCCACGCTCAGCTACCTGATGGTCGTCCTCTGGGGCTGGCAGCCGTCCCGGCCCGACATACGCTTCCCCGTCAGCCAGGCCACGGCGCGGCTCGCGCGCGTGCCCAGGGGTTCATGCCTCCGCGCGCTGGCCTGGCCGCTGTGCGTCTGCGGCTGCCTGTCGCCGCCCGAGGACGAGGAGACGTACCGGGCCATGGCCCACCGCCTGGGCCCGCTGCACATCTTCGGCAACGTCAAGGAGGCCATGGCGATCATGGAGAAGGTCTGGTCCTGCAGGGGCGTCATCGACAAGGGCTGGAGCGTGTCCAGGTGCTTGAATATTCTGGGATATGGCGTTTTGCTGATCTGATGATACCCTTGGTTCTATCGCTATTCCTTTCGTCTCGTCCATGCTTGTCGTGTTTCGCCGCGTTCTTTTTTCATAAATATTTTTCAACACAATTCTTTACCTCGTTTCCATCCCGCTGGGGGATGCTTTTGGAGTAGGAAAAATTGGCTCTCGGGTCCATGTTCAGCCGCTTTTTCTTCTGGCTCTAACGTATTTTACGCTGCTGTTGGCACTGGTTGATGTCTGACATTGTGTGCGTAGCAAAGGACCAAGGAAATCTCGCCCAGACCGGCAAAAGGAGGGTTGAGGACGCCAAAGCGGGAATCGGGACTCACTTCGGTGCAACGGAACGAAATGGAGTTGTGATTGCGTGTCCCTGCGTGGGTCGCAGCTTGAGAACCACAGACTCACGGTGGATTGCATATTCCGTACAGCCACCGAATCTAACTTCCAAGTTTTCTCTGATGTGCATAGGGCTACAAATCCAACGTCCGGCCAGGGACGAGTCGGGCAAATCCCAAAGGGCCGACTCCATACGTGCCTTTTCAAGCTGTGTTGTCATGATGAAACTTGACATTAAGCGCAGTCTACGGCTAGAGTAAGTGATGTTTGGACTTGACCAGAGCCCTGTGGTATCATTGCGGCGAACGGCTGAGAATGGCGAAGCACGAGCCGTATGACGTGCCTTGCGGCCCCGGTCCTGTACTTCCTTCATCGTCAACGCACTCGCAGCGGCGGGGAGAGGCGAAGGCAGGTTTGCCTGCACAGACTGCCCATTTCCGGTCTCGGATTGCGACCGGGGGCACCTCTTGATTGTTGCTGGCAGTCTTGCCCGGAGGCAAACAGCCGGACGCGAAAGAGGGAACAATGCCAAGAGAACGGCTCTCGAACTGGGCCCCTCACGTCGAGCATGAGAGTCCTAGCCGCAACAGACGGTGGCTTCCTCCGCCGCACTCGTCTGCTGACCCCTGCCAAGGCGGAGACGCGTCAGCGCGCCGTTGCCCTGGTGAGGACGAGGAGACGCCCCCTTCCGGCTGCAGAAAGGAAGGAGTATACATACCCGAAACGCAGAGTCTCCCACTGGAAGATGAAGGCTCCGAAAAAAGCGCCGAGGAAGATGCAGAGGATGATATAGCCGTTGTAGTACATGGCGAGCTGGAAACCACACACCATCAGCCTTTCTCCGAGCCCGTCACAGAAACCTTCCCCCGAGGAAAGAGACGGGGGTGCCGAAGCACGGGTGCAAACGGACCAGCATGAGGATGTAGGCACAGACGAACTGCAGCAGGTGCAGAAAGGCGCGGACCGCCTGCTGCACAAGGCCGGGGCGGAAGGGCGGCGGGGCGGGGGCACGGGGCGAGGGCGCGGCGCCGTCCTTGCTGCTGACGGAGCTGCCCTCGGCGGCGGCGGCGGCGAACTTGGCCCGGTGCTGGCGGACGAGGAACCGGTCGTACTCCTTGACGGAGCGGCGGAGGAACTCGAGGGTCATGCCGAGGAGGAAGACGCCGATGCAGGAGCCGGCGAACATGCCGGCCGAGGTGATGCGCCAGCGGTCCGAGAGGAAGCACGAGTCGATGGTGTTGAGGTTGAAGAGCATCTGCAAGCCGTCAGTCGGTGTCCGGTCAGGGGGGGCAGGGGCGAAGACGGCGTACCGAGATCTTGCAGCCTCCCATGCCGCCGTGGCCGCCGTGGTCCATGCCGGCATGGCTTCCGGCGCCGCTGTGGTCCATGCCGGCATGGCTCCCGGCGCTGCCGTGGCCGGCGTGGCCTCCCCCGTGGCCGGCGTGGCCCATGGCTCCGTGGTCGCCGTGATCCATTGGTCTTGTCCCCGATCGAGCGCGTGCTTCTATGCTTTGGGACGCGGCGAAGCAAGAAAAAAAAGACGAAAAAAAAAACGACACAACCTTATCTGGCCTCTTCCTCGGCAGACCACGTGTCGAGACCAAGACGGGGACCAGAGGCTAATCAGGAGTGCCGCCCTGGAGGGCCACTGGGAGGGCGGAGGTTTTTATGTCGAAAGCGCATCGACAGCGGCAGGGGGGGGGGCGGCAAGAGAAAAGTCTCGGCGGACGCGACGACGAACCTTTTCTCGGCTGGGCCGGCGCCGTGTGCGTATCATCGGTTTCCCAAGCTTCGTCCGGAGAGCCAGACGGCGCATCCCGGGAGTCAAAACAGCTGTCACATCGGAGACCGGACAGGGCTATAAGAAAACAACAAAAAGACCAGACGAACGGACATGGATAAAAGGGCTCAGACCAGAACGGCAGGGCCGAGTCAGGGGGACGCGGAGGCCGGCCTGCAGATTCCGATTCACTCCGGAGAAGCTTGTCGAGTCTGCTTCCAGAAGACCAGGCCACGACGACGGCTTGACCGCACAGTCCACTTTGGCCTCCCGGCGAAGGGCGTCGCGAGAGTGTTTGAGCAAGTTTCCACCGCCGCTGGATGATCCGAAATCAACATGGAGCCGGAACCGTACGATTTGGCACGCGGGCCATGCGTCCAGGCCCCGAGCCCAAGCCTCGGATGCTTCTCTTTAACCTACTCTGGTCCCCTTTTGTTGGGGGGGGGGGGGTGTCTCTTTGATGAAGAAATATCGTCTCTGACCGGCCCTCCCTCCTTCAGCCGCTGAATCCTGCAAGCTTGGCCAAATGCCGGAGTGGAGAAGGCCGCAAGTGTTTCCCTTTGTTGGGATGACGTTGCCGGTTGTGGATGGAGACAAGCGAAACAAAAGACTGGGTGCTGGTGGAACTGGACCGCCGCGACGGTTGCGTGTGCCATCGGGCATTAACTTAGCCGGGGCATATTTCCAGAGTGAAAAAAAGGGTTATGTTTATTTTTTTTTCTTTGCGATGGCTGAAAAGTCTAAGTGACTTCATCGAGGCCCCACAGGAGCATCGTGAGTCGTGTGTGCAACGCCTGGTATATGCCGTGCATACGGGCTATATGCAACCGCACGTGCACTGTCTCCGCGACGACGGGAGCTGGATAGGGGCATGGTCGAGTCCGCCGACAAGAGGTCGGCCGAGTCCACCGACAAGAGGTGCGGTGGCGTGAGCGTCACTCCATCCGCCGCAGCATCCTGCTCGTCCGGCTTGGGCGACACATGACGAGCGGTCGAAGCAGACGGACCGGCTCGAGTCGTGCATACATATCCTGCCTTCAGTGGAGGAGCCGACAAGGGCAGCCTGCGTTCCACCCCATCGCCAACCCGCTCTCCGGCCTGCCACGGCCCTCGCAGCGCCGACGGAAGAAGAAGAGAGAGGAAACAAAAGGCGCCGGCCTCCCACGGCGTCACCGCCCGCAAAGCCCGTGCCAAGCCAGCTCCGGACGGCGAATGCATCGTTGTCCCCCCCCCTGCGCCTCGGCCCGAGACGCCTCAGGTGCTGCCTCGTGCTTGTGTTCCCCCGTCCTGCGCGCGTCCGGCGTGCGCCTCCTCCGCCCGCCGTTGCCCCACCGCCGCCCACAGCGAGGTCGTCGAGCCGGAGCCGCTGCTGGCCGGCTCCGCGAACGACGCCCGCCACGACGAGCTCCTGGTCGACGGCGTCGGCACCGGCCGCCGCCCCGGCTGCGCTATCGCTCGCGGCGCCGACTCGGCGTGTTCGGACCCGAGGAGGGGGGCGGCCGCGCTCGTCGTCCGCCTGGGCGGGCCTGGCTCGTCGCCCGCCGACGATCCCCTGCGTCCGGCGTCAGCAACAAGGAGAAAAAAAAACAGTGCCGAACCGTCGTCGGCCTGCTACCGCTCTCGGGGGGGGNNGGGGGGGGGAAACGGGCCCAACTCACGGCGAGGCCTGCGGGTCGACCGGCCGAGGGGCCATGTCCTGAAACCCGTTGAAGGTGCTCGAGCAGCAGCAGCCCATCGTGTGCCGCCTCTGAATTCGTGTCTTGTTCTTCCTCTTTGCGCGGGCCTGAGATGAACGACGGCGAAAATCAACCGCTGAGATCGTGGCGGGGGGGGGGACGCCCTGCTTTTCAACGAGGCCGGCGGCGCTGTGAAAACCGTCGCCTGTGACAAAGTGTGTTGGCGGCGATGGCACCGGTGATTCAACGCTTTGTATATATATATGAAGCTGCTGTATCCCATTCAGTCCGCCCTTCGCCCGCCTTTGTTTGCTGCCGTCGAGTAGGCACTGAACGTGCGCTTGGCCGTTTGTTTCGCTGGCTCCTGCGCCGCGGCCGACGATGTCGAGAGCGGCGGTGTCACAAAGATTGCCTCGGATACGAGTCTTGCAGGGGGGCGGGGCTCGAGGGACGGCTCGGCGTGGGATAGCATGGACAAAGGGGGCTCAAGTCGCTTGCATCGGATGAGGCTGCGCAGGTGTAAGTGCAGACGAAGCTGCGATACATGTGTCTACATGTACGCCGTTTGAGCATATGTCGATACCGTTCGGTCGACCTTGCGCTCGACTCGTATGCTATAGTCTTGAGCAACATACCACTCGACGTTGTATGGAAGCGTCTGAGGTTGCAAGATAAAGCCATGTTGACGGCCCTGGCATTTGACAAGGGGACTGGGATGAGCGGAACAAAGGCCAAGTACCCCCTTTGATCCGGGATGCAGACGTGTTTTTCATGTAGTTTACGTTTCTTCATTAGACGGTCGAAGACGAGTACTGCTGGTGAGACAAAATGTACACGTAATTGCGGACGCAGATGCGGAGGACATGCATGGACATGAAGTCTTCAGAGGGGGGGGGTCTAGTGTTGCAGATATATCCGTGTATGAATATATACAGAAGCCGCGAATATTATACAAGCATTTATATATAGTCTGTTTAAGACGTGTACACAGTTCCCGTGCACAATCAGCATCTTCGAAAGAATCGAGGATACGATCTACCAGACAACATAAACAGTAGAGTGCCTGTACATAGGTGGCAGACATCTATGCCGAGGCCGAATGGCTGCAGGTGTCCGCGTGTGTGAAGACATTTGTGCAGTTAGTAGTCTCTTATCATACATGCACCGCTCATACATGTATGTATATGGAGAGAGAGCATATGTATGAGAGACATGGCGCGGTTTGAAAGCCCTTGCAGACACGTTCTGGAGTCTTGCGATGTCTTGACGTCGAAAGGGACAGGATACACTGGAAAGAAAAGGAAAGACTGGAACGAATAGGCGGCCGCACCCTGAAACTGACAGGAGGCACCAAAGTTATATGCAACTCGCCTGAGTGCTGGAACCGGTTTTAACCGTCGGCATCTGTTGGCATGTCTTTCGGTTCGTCGACTCGCTGTGACGTATTTTAATATCTCCGTTTCAATGGCGATATAGAATCGATACACCCCGACGAGAGACTGGGAAATACGAAGCAAAAAGGAAGTGAAGTACCGGTAATTCAAAGTATATATATACGTAAGCCCTGTGCACGTTCGTGTTGGGTTACCACCATATCACGACTCGAAGTCCCGACATTGACGTGTCTAAACTGTCGAGTCGAGCATCTCTCCGCATTTCTGAAGCCTGATATTTGAAAACGGTGGCCGCGTGCTTACTGTCCAAAAAGACCTGTGTCACTGCTTGGCCAATCGATTCGCCCGACTGCACGCAGCACATGTAACCGGCCATCACCATTGGACGACTCCCCTCTCAACTGCACAGCACAGCTCCATCCAGCGCTGTCGGAATGAAGAAAAAAGAAAAGGCCAGGAGGATGAGGAGTCGTCGACTGGTGCGGCCGAGATCGGCAGAAACACGGCCTCAACCCAGTGGGCTCCGATGCTGGAATGCCAGCCCGACCTCATCGCTGATAAAATGTCGAACCGTGCCGCAGACGGCGACGACGTGCACCGCTCGCTCCTCAGCATCAGCGCCCAGGATCCGACAGAAAGCATCACGGCGCAGCTGGTGGACACGCAGAGAAGCAGGGTGGCCCAGAGCAAGTCTCGCTCGTTCCTCAAGGAGCTCGAGTGCCTCTGCTTCGTCGAGCCGCGCAAGCGCCGCCGCGGACACGAAGCCCCGAGCCGGCCGCCGTACCGCCTCCTCCGGCGGACGAGGCTCAACGCCTTCAAGCAGCCCGGATATGTCGCGCTGTCGTACACGTGGCGGCCGTCGCCGCTCGAGACCGACGTCGGCACCGGAGGCCACCGCGTCGAGGCGAGGGACTCGGGCCGGCCGGAGCCGTCGCCCGTGCGGGACGGCGTCCTGCTCCGGGCCCGGCGGCTGATGGAGTCTCTCTGTGTCAGCCACCTGTGGATCGACCAGCACTGCATCCGGCAGGACGACGCGGCGCAGAAGGAGCTGGGCATGCAGGTCATGGACCGCGTCTACAGCCTGAGCGACCACCCGGCCGCGCTGCTCGCCCGGCCCGTCGGCTCCGAGGCCGAGATGCGGCTCCTGACCGCGATCCTGGCCGGGAGGCTGGTGAGGCGCGCCGACGACGGCTACCGCCTCTCGCGCGGCACGACGCTCGACCGGGCCCGCGAGGCCGTCGAGCTCCTGAGGGCCGTCACGTCCGACGCCTGGTTCAGCCGCGGCTGGACCTTCCAGGAGAACTACCGCGGCGGGACCAAGATGCTGCTCCTGATGCCGCACGCTCGCGGCTTGGAGCACCTCAAGCCGCACGGCCTCATGCGCGAGCTTGACGGCGAGCTCTGCATCCAGTCGACCAGGTTCCACGGCGAGGCCACCAAGCTCTGCCTGGCCTACCAAGCCCATCGCCCGCCCGCGGCCGGGATCCGCTCGTGCGACGACGTCATCGCCAGGGCAGGCCGCTACCAGGTCCTGCTGCAGTCGCCGGGCGGGCAGCCGGCGCCCCGGTCCATGTCGCCGACCGTCATCGCCGACGTCGTCGGCGCGCGCGAGCTCGGCGCCGGCTGGGACCGGCTGCCCATCATCGCCAACTGCTGCCAGTACTCGACCCGGCTCGACGCCCGGGCGCTGCAGGCCAGGGGCCGCAGCCTGAGCGTCGCCATCCTGGCCCTGTACCTGCTCAACGGCGAGATCCTGTTCAACGGGCCGGGCGGCGTCGACGTCCGCGCCGCCCGCGCCGCCGCCGTCGCCGACTTCCTCAAGATGCACTCCTACCACGGCCTGCGCTCGCCCGAGCCCGGCAACCTCCTCACCTTCAACAAGGGCTGCCGCTTCGCCGACGTGGAGCTGACCGAGGCCGGCGTCCGGACCAAGGGCCATCTGTGGCGGCTGCAGCGCCCGATGCCGACTCGCTGCCTCACTGAAGACTCTGATTGCTCGTGGCAAGCCGACTCTGATCGCGTCCTCACCGAAAGCTCCGATAGCTCGTCGCAGTGCGACCGCATGCTCGATCCGTATGAGCTTGAGCTTCTGAGTCGACTGGTCGATCAGCTACATGGCACGACCAGACGCGACCGCTTCCTCGCCGGCCGTCTCAAGAGATTCCTCCACTGGGCTCACAGTACGGGCCGCCATGCCGCCCTGACCTTCTCGCAGCAGTGGCAGGTCAAGACGGCGCGCTACGTCGCAGCCGCCATCGGCGAGGGCAAGCCGCTGCGCACCGCGCGCCTGCTGAGCGACGGGCCGACGGCGGGCTGTGCCGTGTTCGTCTCCGAAGACGGCGAGGCAACGGGAGTCACGCGGTGGACTCGTTCTGCCGCGACGTCGGCTTCGGGATCGGCGCCTGGGCAGTCGGAGATCGTCTTTACGGCGTACGAAGAGGCCGTCGACTTCAACGACGTCGACAGGCATGTCTCCATGGTGGTTGAATCGCCCGATCTGGGGTCGCCGCACGGGAGACACCTACCGAGGCTGATCACGAATCGTTGGATCCTGGGGCTCTGTTTCTTCGATGGCTGCCCCCGGCAGGATGTCGTGTTTCCGTGGCCCTCGCCGCTCGAACGACTGTCGGTGTAGGGCTGTCGACTACCTGTGCCCTCTTTAGTTTCAGCCGATGTCGCCGGGATCGGTTGGTGGTTGGCGCTCAACCTTCACGCATGGATGCATGGCTTGAGTATACTGATCAGGAGTTTGTGGGATTTTTCGGGTATGAATGATGGCGGACTTATAGCAGCAACTTGGCGTGCGTGTTCCTTAGCACGCGTCAGCCCTGTCTCGCGGCACGATGAGCTGGTAGAACGTACTCAGTGTCAAGTCTGTCGAGACAGATTCTCCATTCCTTTATCATTCGTTGCCTTGCAGGCCGCACCAGACCGGGGATACTATGCGGTTCCAGAGCATACTACATGTAGGATTATCTGCCTGCAACAAGTCTCGGGGCCCTGTCAGCTGGTCGCCTATTCGTGCTGTCAAGCTGCTTAACACGTAAAGTGCCATGGAAACGTGCTCCAACATAGTGTCCTTGCATCATCCCTACGTCTGACTACATGAGGTACGGCGTGCTATGCTCTCCTAAGTTGCGTCTTGAACCAGTGATCGGCCTCAGTTGAGAAAGGTCTCCGGAACCTCGGGTCCTGCAACCTTGGTCAGCAGTCCGTGCCGCTCGGCAGCTCCCCTGAAAGGCCACTTCAACGCACCCCAAACATGCAGGTTGTTTGGATGAGCCTCGGAGCGATGGACAGGCGTGCTGTCGTCTACCAAGTCCCCGTCGGTGTAGTGCTCGAGGATAAAGTGTGATGTGTCGAACCTGTCGCATCCTGCCGTCAGCATGGCAGACGAGGACAGTGAGCACGAGGACGAGAGGTACCAGTAGTCGAATATCTGGCTGCCCATGACGTGCCGGCCGATGCCCCAGACGAGGTCGTATCCCTTGGACCGGAGATGGTGGTGGCCCAGACACTGCACGTCGAAGTCGTGCACCTCGAAGCTGGCGTGATGGACGTGGGCCTCGGGGCCCTCGAAGAAGAAGAAGGCGTGGTGGTCGACCGGCTCGGCGCCGCGGCCTAAGTGCATGAAGGTCGTGATGCAGCGGCCGGCCTTGTCGTAGACCAGGTCGCTCGGCTCCAGGTTGAAGTGCGTCGAGAAGAAGTCGTACGCGGCGGCGAAGTCGGTGACGCAGAGGCCGAAGTGGCCGAGCTTGTGCACCGGCGCCGGGCCCCTGTCCATGCGCACTGTGTCGCCGGCCGGCCGGCGCTTGCGCTGGGGGTAGTTGCGCGCGCGCTCCGGCGCGCCGGCGGCGTCCGGGTCCGTGTCGCTGGCCCCGCGCGGCCGACGGCCGAAGACCAGCTCGAAGGGGAAGCCGTCGACCGGGTCGCGGAACGTCACGCCCCGTCCCCCGCCCGGGGAGTCCAGGTCGTGGACGGCGGAGGCCTGCGGCAGCACGGCGGCGGCGCGCTCGAGGTCCTCGGCCGAGTCGACGGCCCAGGCGGCGCCGAGGAAGGCCGGGCCGTCGCCCTTGCTCGCGCAGTAGACGAAGGGCTCGCTGCCGTAGCCGCGGAAGTAGACGCAGCCGTCGGCGCGGCCCGCCTCGTGCAGGCCGAAGTCGCGCAGGAACTCGCACGCCTTATCCAGGTCGCTGTGCTGGTAGCGTACGTACGCTAGGTGATGGAGCCTGATTTTCTGCGACGCCATGGTGATGAAGATTGGCGAAAGCCTTTGCCGGCCGTGCGTTGACAGCCTCAAAAAACGGTCGGTCCTGGAGACCAGCGCTATATATGTGGGAACGAGACGTTGCTGAACGGCCCCCGTCGCATCCGGGGAGGCGGACGAATTCGGGAGCGGGGCCGGCCGGACCGGGCGGGATGAATCGCGGACGGACTAAATAGCGGGGCAATTCACGGGGCCGGGCGGACCCGCACTTGACCAGACCCGCCCGACGCGCGGTGTTCGACACGTCCCGGGGGACCTGCCGCAGCTGACCCGGGCCGATAAAAAGGCTGCTGGCGACGAGGCAGGCGCTCTGGCCGACAGGAGCGAAAGCAGAGCGCGTTGTTGTCGATATCAATACCACCACACCCCCCGCAGCATGGCCCCCTTCCAGCGCCTGGTCCGGTTCGAGGCCGATGACGGCTCGATCCTCTACGGAGACGTGCGAGACCCGAGCCTCGTCTCGGCGATGCAGGGCGCCCGCGTGCCCGTGCTGGCAGGGAGCTTCCAGACCGGCTTTGAGCCGACGTCGCGCACCGCCACGATCAAACGAGTTGGGTCGACGCTCGGGCTGACGAGGCGGCTCGGCTGACGGAGTGCAGGTCCTGGCACCGCTGCCGGTCGAGGCCGTCCACTACTTTCTCTGCGTCGGCGCAAACTACCGCGCGCACGCAGACGAAGCCGAGGCACGCGCAGCTTCCCCCCCTACATGTAAACATTGCCCGATGGTCAAGCCGCGACTAACACGCACGGGGAGTCGGTGCAGCTCGACATCCCGCAGTGTCCCGTCCTCTTCACCAAGCCGCCCGACGCGCTCGCGGGCCATGAGGAGGCCATTCCGATCCATCCCGAGGCCCAGAGCCAGCTCGACTACGAGGCCGAGCTGGCCGTCATCATCGGCCGCGACGGCAGGGACATCGCGCCGGAGCGCGCGCTGGAGCACGTGCTCGGATACGCCTGCGCCAACGACGTCTCGGCCAGGAGCTTCCAGCTGCCGGCCCGCGTCTCGGGCGGCCAGTGGTGCTTCGCCAAGTCGTTCGACGGGTTCGCGCCCCTGGGCCCTCTCGTCGCCTCGCCCGACGTCGTGCCGGATCCGCAGGCCCTGACGCTGGCCGCGCGGGTCAACGGACAGCCGAGGCAGCGGGCGTCGACGGCGGACATGATATGGTCGGTCCGGCAGATCATCGCCTTCGCCAGCAAGGGGACGACGCTGCGCAGGGGCACCGTGATCCTGACGGGCACGCCGTCGGGCGTCGGCCTCTTCATGGAGCCGCCTGTCTTCCTCGGCACGGGCGACGAGGTCGAGGTCGAGATCCAAGAGCTGGGGATCTTGCGCAATACGTTTGACTTTGTCTGAGAGCGCCGGAATCAGCTCCAGACAGAGGCCGAGAGAAGCCCGTCCAGGATGGAGAAGTCGAACTCGGCTGGGTCAATGTATGCGTAGTCGTTTTCATATTCGTTGTCTGTTGGTCGTGGAGATATGCTCATGGTGCCCGCGATGCCCACAGGACTGCCATCTTCAAACGGCAACTCCGTATGAAATTCTTGCCCCTGTCCGGCAGGCTTGACGCTGGCCCGTTGGGCGCATTCGTCCTGTCTGGGGCTGGATCGCGAGACTTCACTGCTCGGTGTGACTGTCCCTGGCCGATGGGCGGCGCAGGAGTTTGCTTGAACCGGGCCCGTGACTGCATAGTCGTCTCGCGAACCGTCGCGGGCCGCCCGCAAGAAGGCCTCGAGGGCCGCCAGATTCTTCTTGGGCGCCTTGGGGGCCGACCAGAGGTTGGCAAACTGATCGTACGTCATGTCCAGCACCTCGAACTTGGACACGACCACCTCCCTCTCGGCGGCGTCCAGTCGCGTCATCTCCCTGCGCAACAGCTGGACCGCGCTGGCCAGCCAGACGGTATTGGCGAGCAGCGGGTTGACGCAGCGGTACTGCAGCTCGCCGCTGGCCAGGACCATCTGCAGGATCGCGTCCGCCGAGTCGAAGTACTGCTGCGCCACGTCGGTGCCCTGGACGGCAGCGAGTCTCGACGGCGGGCTCGCGGGGCCGCCCCGGAAGAGGGCGTACTTGTGTATCATGAGCGCCGCCAGCTGGCTCATCAGATGGATGCTGTAGATGGCGCTGTGCAGATGGCGGGTGCAGGCGGTCGACCGGTGGCCGGAAGGGCCCTGACAGGCCCCGGAGCAGGCAAAGCTCAGGCGCTGGCCGCGATGCTTCAGGTGGGCGGGCAGGACCATGCAGAAGTAGCGCACGGCGTGCGCCAGCGTCTGCAGCCGCAAGCTCGTCTCCCTCTCCCGGCCGGCGCTGCCGTCGGCGGGCTCCTCCGCCCGGTCGGCGTACAAGTCGATGACGCCCCGCGGGCACGAGATGGCCTGGGCCTCGCGCATGATGGAGTTGATGACGATGAACCAGGCCGTGGGCGACTGGTTGCCGGACGCGCGCAGAGCCTTGCAGCGGGCCATGACGCCCGTCTCGAGGAGGCAGCTCGGCTGCGGCCGGCCGTCCTGCCAGCAGCCGTCTTCGGTCGGGAGGAGGACCTCGTTCTGCTGCCAGTTGATGGCGGTCGGGCACCTACGGACGACGCTGGCGAAGACGTCCATCTCCCAGACGGCCCACCAGGCCCGTCGCCGCTCTTCCTTGTCCGGCCAGCGGGCGGCCTGGCCGTCGGTGCCGGGACGCGGGACGCCGGCGTCGACGAGGTGCAAGTTCAGCTCGTACGCGATGCGCACGCACTGGCCGAGCAGCCTCCAGGCCCGGCCCTTGACGCCGCCGATGAGCAGTCGGTGGCTGGCCAGGATCAGGGCCTGCAGCAGGACGAGCGGCGGCGCCTCGTCGCCGCACCGCAGCAGCGCCTCTTCGACCTGCCTGGCCGCCACGTCGACGGACAGGAAGCCCGTGGCCGCAGACGGGAGTCCACAGCCGTCGGGCCTGCCCCTGGCGTCCCCGGGCTGGCCCACGAAGGTGAGCATGGAGGCGAGCAGGGCGTCGACATGGCTCGTATCGCGACTCTGCCCCAGTCTTGCCCAGAAGTAGCCGGGCCGAAAGAGCCGGAACGAGGTGTAAGTCTGGAAGAACGTTTCGATTCTAAGCGGTTGTGTTTCTCAGCCTCCTCTCAGCCTCCTCTGCCACATACGTCTCCGCCCCGACGGTACCTACAGCGTTGCTAGCTCGTCCGCGCTGACGCCAAACGTGCAGCATGCGTTGGCGAGAAGGTCGGATTGCTCGACGTATGGAGCCTCCGACTGCTCTGCCGCGACTGCCCGGTCTTCTTCCGGGAGGCAGGAATCGTGAGAAGGATGAATGATGAAGGATATTCTCTGCATCTCCCCGGCACGCCCGAGGCCGACACTAGATCCAGAGTCGATAGGAGGAAAAGAGAGTCGGGAGAAGTAGCAGGCTTCGCTCGCCGGCTGAAGAGAGGCGTCGGTATCCAGCTGCGTGTTGTGGCGCGAATCGTCATCGCATTCATCATGCTTCCGCTTGCGTCGGCCTGTCCGCAGGCTCCCTAGCTTGGGGCCCGGCTTCAATATGCGGGAAGGGTAGCGGCAGCTCAGAGATGCTCTACTGCACATGGAGCACGCGGGCAAGTTGCGGGTGCATTTGATCTTTCTTCTCCGACAGTGGTCGCACGCCACGGCCGACAGGTTATCGTCCATGACGTTGGGCCTGCTTTCTGGGCTTGGTCGCCAGATACGGGACATGGCGCTCTTGGTCGCCGAAGCCATGCTTTGATATCTCTTGGACAGCGATTATAGACAAGGGCATAGGAGCAAGGGACATAGACAAGGACGAGACAGAAGCCTGCAGAAAAAACCGACGAGAACAAGGAACGCGCTCTCGAGTACCAGTCAAAGCGTTGACCCCTCAGAGAGTACATATAACCGAGGTAATCCGAACGCGTCCGCCCATGAAACTCGTGGTTCGTCCTCGACTCCTCCGAGGACGTAACAGCGTCCGTCCCTCGCTGCCGAACGTACACTGCAGATCTATGTAGCCTCCCGATCTGCTGGCAAGCTGACTATATGCTGTGTAAGGCGTCCACAACCGCAAGAACGTGACCCGATTGCACGTGCAGTGCACCGTCAACGAATGTACTCCCTGCGTGAGACGTATAGGACAGGTCATGAGGTGCAGGAAGGGGGTTCGACGTGAATCCATGTATCGACCTTTACGCCCTTATGCTTGCATGATTGACAACTTGATTTGCCTCTTGGGTCCGAACTGGAAACACCCTAAATGCTCTGAACTAGACGTACAAGCCACGCCCCTCTAGCAGGTCGGAACTCGTTTCAGGGCCAAAGTGGCTCTACATAGCCCAAACTGCTTTGTGCTCCTCTACATAGGGGCGTGATGAGACTTCAAGTTCAGGAGTAACATGGCCTCATAAGCCTTCTGCTCAATGCATCGGCATATGAACTCCTAGATTCCGGATATGCATACATGCATGTAGTCATCGCCGGAGGGCACCTCTTAACCCCCTGGCGTTTTTTGCCTACACCTACGTTCCCGCATCACGTCAACATGTGTGTCTTGAGTGCCATGTTGAGAACGACGGATGCATGTTTATACGAGGCGTGTCGTTCATGATGGCGCCAGTGAGATCCCTGCAAGTCGAGAAGTGCATCGATGCCGCACCACCAGGAGCGTTCGATTATATCCGACTAAACCCAGAATATAATCACATGTACTACCAATCGATCACGCTTTCATTACTAATACCTAGATGACGAAAATTTGTAATATATTTCCAATCGTTGCTAATCATCTTGCGGCGTCCGGAATAGGATAGCCGGTGCTACTTCAGGACCGGGATCATAGGGGCGTAGCATCTACGACTCCGGGACAGGCCGCAATTTAGTCCGTCAGTCTCTTTCTCTGCCGAAACGTTCCTTGTGGAAGCGACGGAAGGTTGCCGCGCGAGGTTGACGAAGCGTGCGTGAGGGGACTTTGTTCAATTAGAGCTGTTATGTGCCGCTCAGGTCTCACCTTTTCGCATAGCTGACATGGACACTATATATCACACACATCCAATTTCTCGGATACCCGGGTTTCAATTCGTGCTCAAATATCGGGCACGAGCGAGGCATCTTCAAGGTCAACACATGTCCTGAGCATGATCTTGCCCTGAAATTGCTGTTCTCATCTATCCATCCGAGAGCTGTTCTCCATCAATGCGGGCAACCGCCGGGCTACAGAACGGTTCAAGTCTGCTTAATTGTCATTCGAAAAGTCCAACCAATGGCAGCAGCACGGGGAGACTTGAAAACGGCTGGCGATGGTGCCCTTCCGGGAGTAGGGCAACAAGTTCAATTCTTGATAGTCGGCATGGGACCCGCGGGAGCGTCTATGGCCTGCTTCCTCGCCTCTCACGGTTGGTCCGCGAGCAATCGAGTGCCCTCGTCCCTGAAACTCATCACTTCATGGCTAGGGCTCCGAGGACTGATGATCAGCGCCGCCGCGTCGACCGCCGACACGCCCCGGGCGCACATCACGAACATGGCTGCGCTGGGTAAGCGGCTCTGCCATATGCGATAGCGGTCTGCTGCTGATAGTCGAGGCCTCGGCCCTTTGAGCTCTGCAGAATGTCTACGAGATATTGGCTTGGAGGACGAGTGTATCAGGGCCGGCAACAAGGGCTCGTGCATGCGCCATACCAGGTGGTGCTATAGCATGGCCGGCCGGGAGTTCGCCCGGGTCTATTCATGGGGCTCTGATCCCAGGCGAAAGGCGCGTCGCCCGAGCCGGTGCAGACGACGACTGACACGATATACAGGGCGACTACGAGCTCGCCAGCCCCTGCGAGCCGCTCGACCTACCGCAGACGCTCCTCGAGCCGATTCTCATCCAGTACGCAACGGCGAACGGCGTCGAGGCGCGCTTCAACACCTCCTTCGTCTCTTTCGAAACGGATCAGGCGGGTTGGTTTACCTGCTCGGTGCACGACCGGACCCTCGACTACACGTACAGCATCCGCTCCAAGTATCTCTTCGGGGCAGACGGCGCACGGAGCAAGCTCGTCGCTCAGCTCGGACTGCCGCTGCTGAGGAAGCCCAGCAAGGGCACGGCCATCAACGTGTTGGTCAGGGCCGACTTGTCCAAGCTCATAGGGACGAGGATGGGCAACCTGCACTGGGTCCTGCAGCCGGATAGGCCGCACCCGCTGTTCGGCTGGCTCGGCATCGCGCGGATGGTGAAACCGTGGCACGAATGGATATTCATTCTATTCCCGCGGCAGGACCGGTCGACCGCCGAAGCCTCGCACGACGACTATCTGCGGCATATTCGGGGCCTGATCGGCGACGATTCGATATCCGTCACCATTCTTGGTGTATCATCGTGGGTTGTGAACGAGACCGTGGCGGAGAAGTACTCTAGGGGGAATGCGTGAGTCTCTTGCCTACGCGAATACGGCCTTGCCCGCAACGCACCGAGCTGATATCGAGCTGCCCGTGCGGCTACGAACGGAGATTCAGATTCTGTCTGGGTGACGCGGTCCATCGCCACCCCCCGATGAACGGCCTGGGATCAAACACCTGCATCCAAGATGCCTACAACCTGGCCTGGAAAGTGGCATATGTGGAGAAAGGTGCGTCGGCTGCATCCTCGTCTCAACAGGCTGTCGACAGCCGGTCTGACAGGGTAGAGCGCCAGGCTTCGCATCCCCGTCTCTGCTGGAGACCTATTCCACCGAACGGCAGCCGGTCGGCGCCTCGGTCGTAGCCTGCGCCAACCGGTCCTTCGACCTGCAAGACGACGTTTGGGGGGCCATGGGCATCCTCACCCTGGAACCTACGGCTTGTCGAGCAGCCATGGAGGAGCTCCGGGCTCCCACCGCAGACGGAAACGCACGCCGGAAAGCACTTCGGGCCGCGCTGGAGGCGACGTCTCACGAGTTCCACGCGCTCGGGGCGGAGATGGGCCAGCACTACGACAACAGCGCCGCCTGCGCCTCGGAAGAGACGGCCGTCGACCCCCGCGACGACTGCTGCTCCGTGCTCGACTATCACCCCAGCACCGCGCCGGGACGACGCTTGCCGCACGCCTGGATCAACGCCTCCGTGCCGGACAGACAGCCCATCTCGACCCAGGACCTCGCGGGGGGACAGTCGTTCTGCCTCTTGACTGGCATCGGCGGCCAAGCCTGGCTGAGGGCAGCAGCCATGGTCGCAGCCGAGACGGGCGTCCCCCTGAATGCGTATCCGATCGGATACATGCAGGACTGGGAGGATGTGTATCACGAATGGGCGAGGGTGAGAGGAGTCGAGGAGAGCGGATGCGTGCTTGTGCGGCCGGATCGATTTGTCGCGTGGCGCTGCCAGGGCGTTCTGGACAGCGAGACGGAGTGCGTGGATGTGCTTCGCGGAGTCTTGAGGAGGATACTCGGGCGCGATGAGCCGTATTTGGCCGCGGACGTGAGATCTTTCGCTAATGTATGAAACGATCCCTGTGTATGGTGGTGGTGTATGTACATGGTGTGTATGCAGCTGAGGCTCCTGGCCGATTTCAATGAGTACATGTATATGCTGTCAAGGATGTTGTCGTCCTCCTCCCCAAGAGCTCCAGCATCTCGCAACGTCGAAGATTGTTAGCCCTGGTTTGTAGTCTACTTCTGGACGAGAAGAGGTCATGCCTGTTTCCCTGGCTCGTCTTGCGACTTGGCCGCAGTTAAAGACCAAGCTCACTTCAATGTACCAACCACATTAGTACATGGACCGCCAGCGTGCTTTGGGTTGTACATTGCCTCAATAATTGGAAAGAGCCGAGCTACTGTTAAGCCGCTGCTCACATGCAGTTTCATCAAGCTGAACCCCGAGTAGTGGAAGACGCCCGATCGTTCCAGACCTCACAACTCGACACACGAAATATATATAGACGAAAGGTTACCAGACATGCCAGCAAGCTCGACTGGGCAAGCAGCTATGAGATGGGTCGTAAATTTCAGACAATTACGCACGTGTGTTCCTGTTACCAACATCCTCCCAGCCCGCAAACTCATACTTCGTAGCCTTTAACATGTAGACATTATTCAATCGTAACCCTTCCCGCTAACCAACGGACTCTCGCCCTGCGGAGTGCCCAGCTTGCTCTCGAACCAAAGCCTCAGCCTCTCGACCGTCTGTCGATCCGACATCCAGCGAGCAAACGCCGTCGGGTTCGTCGTCGGCATGTGCATAATGTCGGGAAGGCCCGCAGGCGGAGGGACATCCGCTCGGACGCTCCACCCCATCGACTCCTGGACCTCGCGGCTCAGCAGATAGGCGTGGAGCAGCTTGGCGCCCTCCGGGTGCGGCGCCTTCTTCAGTATGGCGCCCGTCTGCGCCCAGCTGACGAACAGGTCGTCTTTGGGGAAGGCCGAGCCGAGCCCCGGGCTGGGCCGGAAGCCCGCGGTGCTCGTGAAGCTCGCGGCCGCGCTGCTGTTGCATTCTCGGATGATTGTGCTCGTCCTCGTGACGCCGCGGATCCAGCGCGGGTTTTGCTTCAGCAGAGCGTCGAACCAGGCCCGTCCGTGCCGCTGCATTCTGGGGAGACGAATTAGTTCGAAAGTCCGTCGGCGCAATCGATTGCCGAGTCCAGAGCTCACATAAGGTCGAAGGCGAACAGGACGGCATCCTCGTCGTTGGGGTACGCCAACACCAACCGGTTCTTATACCCGGGCTTGAGGAACTCCTGGAACGTATCGAAGTCGGCCCCGGGGAGCTTTTCGGTGCTCCAAATGTTCTTCCAGTATAGAATTTCGAGCCCGTACCAGGACGAAGACTCGCTGTCTTTGAACGCCGGATAGACTTGGTCCACGCCGAGCGGCGCGTAGTTCAGCAGGGCATTGTCCTGTGCCCAGCGCGGGAAGTTGTGGACGGTCTGCAGGATGATGCTGTCGACGTAGACGTTATCCGAAGCCAGTTGCTCGTCGAGCCGAACATCGAGATACTTGGAGAGGTCGATCGTGAGGTTGAGACTCATGCCGGGGAATTTTCCCTCGAAGTCTCGCTTTATATCGTCCATTTGATGGGCGTCGTCTCCGCCGTGCCATAGGGTCACGATTCCACCCTCCCCCAGGGCCGCTTGGTGGATATCTTGGAGGGACCGGCTCTCGACGACTGGGGCCGAGTCAAATCCGAGCACGCGGTCGATAGCGAACGCCGTCCCGAGAAGTGCTGCGAAGATCAAAAGAGACATGATGAGGAAAATTCGCTGTTTCACCAATCGAAAGACTGGCTACTTGCAATATGTAGCTCGTAGCGATCAGCAGGGGTTCTCCGGTCCCTGTTTGGTCGACTTCTATGTAAGGTAAGGAGAGTGTATCGAACACAGATTTCGAATAGTGTCGGGCATCAGTTTGTAGATTGCGAGAGATTTTCGCACTGAATTTGAGGCTGTTGAAAGCTGCATAGCTGAATTCATCTCGCTACATGTACTGGCGGTAGCGTTATAGCAATAAGGATTCTGCGCAGGTCGCAACGGAAAAGCCCAGGGCCTTGTTTCGCTTCCTCTCGGTCTAGAGTCCCCTTGAGAAGTCGCGCTGCGAAAACGGAATTCTATCGGCCATTGTCTTTTATGAAAACAAACGTCTTTGCGCAGTCAGAGCGGCCGAATAATCCAAGATACCAACCTGTCTTACTTTTTTCAAGAGGGCGATGTTTCATTTCCGCCTGGGTTACAAGCACGGAAGCGTATGATACATACATGTAGGCACGTTGAAGAGGCTAGGATAAGCCGAGGACTAGTCCAAAGTAGTACATTTTGCCTACATCGGAAGCTGAGTAGTCGTAGAGGATCGATTGATGTCTTATCCCGCATTGAGTTATCCGTGCTTGAGGTCATGCCGTGGAGTTGGCATTCAGTATACCCAGACCGAAGACTAAAACAATTTCCACTCAGAAAAAATTATGGCTTGCAACCAGTCGTAATATGGCTCACAGCACTCGGTTGGTTTGGAGAAGTGGTGGTGTCTCACCCGACTGCGCAGAAATCATCCCGGAAAGAAAATCAGCCCTTTCAAACGTCCATGTGGCGTGCCACAGGTTGACGCCGCCCTACGTAAGTGTGTTCATGTTCGCTGAAACCCTATTCGAAGTGCTAAGCAAAAAAGCTCGGCTACGAGTAGTGGGCAGGTGACTCTGCACGTACATCTTGACGGGGATTCAGATTCAGTTCGTTTTACGAGCATCAAAGTTGACATCCGTCCCACGCTGTGCGGCCGGGCTCTGGGAGAAATTTAGTCGAGCAGGCACACAAATTTACTTGTGAAGAACACATAAGCATTCAGCTCAGTGTGGCCTGGTGTAAAGCGTCTATCCTGCCCCGTACTTCGAGCGCTCTGGTGATCTTTTGGGGGGTCCTTGGTCCCTTCACACATGGAGCGGCAGCCAACAACACCAGACGACTTCGGCCACATAGGCACATGTAGGGGAGGCAAAGGCAGGCGGTTACGCCCCCTCGTTTCACAAGCCTTCCAGTGTCGGTAGCACGACCTCTACGTCACTCCCAGCTCAAGAAATCTTCCGGCCGGCCGATCCTGACCGCAAGTGGGGCCCTGCCGGCTCCTCGCCCCACTCTCCGGTCCGGCGCTCAACGGCCGAAGAGCCGGCTGTACCGATCAGAGCAGGCCCATGCCATGTCAACTTCATGCTGATACGTTCGCGTTTTCATTCTAAAAGCTAAGTTTGGACAAGAGACGACACGTCCTGGTCAAGCAGCTCAATCCTGTGCATAGGGGGGGGGGTCTTGTCCCGTAATCACAGGGATACGATAGGTGAGAAACTTGGGGAGAGGCCTGAGGTACATGTCACCGGCGTCCACCTTTCCGTCCTCGAAGCAGAAAATTGACAGCAGGGTGGCGCGTATGACTGCGTCCTGTATCAGATCGGCCGGCTTCTCCAAGCTAGTCCTGATGTCCGGCGGCATCCCTCGAAACAGTTCGGCCCAGAAGGCCCGCTCGGCAGCCTCAAACCCGGGAGGCTCACAAAACTCGCCGCACGAGTTTTCGCCGGCAAGGCTGTGGATGCGGCCGAAACCGAGACCGAACGGCAGAGGGGCGGACAGCCCGAGCTGAAAGTCGAAGCGGGCCCACGCACGTGCAGCGAGGCGGTGACCGCATATTGCCGGCAGTGTGTTCAAGTTCCGGAGACGCCGCACGGCAGCTTTCGTCACACAGCCTCGGTGGAGAGCAAGCAGCTGGACAAGGCGTCTCGTTGAAATGGGGGCGCGAGCCTCGACATGGAGCGGCCGGGACTGAAGCGTATCGCGCATCTGGGCTACATAAAGAGACAGCGTGCAACTTTGCAGGGGCTTGCTACTAGAAACGTTGGAGAACTACTAAGCAACAACAAACGTCTAGGCCTGACCTTACTTGCGACTTCATGTCCAGGCTGTACTCATTCTGCCATGACGAGAGCTTCATCTCCCTGCCGGAAAACGATGACGTGAAGAGTATAGTAAACTCCGGTACATCCACGACTTGAAGAGAGTAGCAGCCGGCCATACCAAGGCACATGCCGTGCTTCTCGGTATCAGCGCCGCTCGTGGATTGGCACCGCTCTTTTCTTTTCATCTCATTCTTAAGCACTTTGATGCTCCTGACGGACGGGTCATGATGTACGAGACAATCAAGGGCAACGACCATCAAGAGTTTGTTCTCTGCAGCCCCTGCGCTCCGCAGGAGTATCCCGACGCCCGCGGCCTCTACTTCAAGGCCGGCCCCGATGGAAGCATGGTCGCCTACGAGTTCGCCGTAGAGCCGGGCGCAGACCTGTCGGCCTACGAGGACTTTGTTGCCGAGTTCGCCGCCGCAGTGTTCGAGCATGGAGTTTAGGACATGTTTGCCCTGACTGTGCTGGCCATCTGTCCTCCACAGAAAATCCCGAGCGGATTCGAGCTGGGCCCTGTCCTGTCCATGATTTCGGTTGCCAACGCCAGCTGCTTGCGGTCGAAGATGTCGTGGGTTCCACGTCTACTTACTGGCTGGCAACCCCCGAACATGCCGAGTACACCAAGGGCCCCGTCCCCGGTGTCATCCAGCTGTCCAATCTCCCGGAGGTCAAGATAGAATGCCTTGGTACAGTACCGAGTATGCATAGAAATCGATAGAACTCCCTCGCCCCAGCATTGAACCTTGTTATGCCTAGAACTCATTCAAGCACCGGCGCTCGCCATTGATATCCATGGAGTCGACACTGTACACTCGTGTGTTCCCATGCGACGCCAAAGATGGGAAACTTGAGTCCTCTACCGACCTCGGGCACAAGCCGGACGTGTGCGACTGGCGCGAGAAGTTAGGAAGTCCAAGATATTGAACTTGAGGAAATCACCAAAGCGGACAGCATTGAGCACCATTGAGTTCATGACAATTTGAATATGAATGACAAATATATGCCCAGACAAGAAAGACAGCAGATAAACTGTTCAAATCTTGAAGATCCGTGCATGTAACTTCAATCATTATCAGAGCTATTTGTATACGTGTTGTTCGCCTTCGGTACATGTACGACGAGGGATTTAGGATCTTGAGTCAGTCAATAAATTCGCTGCTGAACTTGATCCACGCGCCATAACACGGTAAAGAGGATAGAGTGGCGAGCTGTGGTCGACCATATGGCGAGACAATCCACAAGTATCAATCAGTAGCATCGAATACCGCGCCAGAGCAAGATTTCGTTTATCAACTACATAGGAACGTCACGAGGAGTAGAAATCGACCCCTATTTATCTTTCCTTCTGGGCGGCCAGCTCACCTCCGTCGATTCCTCGTATTGAGGGCATGGCCTGTGCCTTCAAGAGGCCAGTGATGATCTCCGTTGGAGGTTCTGTTGGTGGCATGCCTACATGTCGTGTGCCTTGTGCCCGGGCCCTCGTGGCACCGTTCTCCAGGCAGCGTTGATCGCAGCAAACTTGACTTAGGCATCATAACGCAGCAAAAAAGGTAGATTAAGGAATTCTGGCGGACTGTATCACGGAACCGTGATACAATATCGATTGATAGCATCAGATGCCGCGTCAGAGAAATGTCGTCGTAGGACAACGCAGGAAGAAAGGACACATGTCTAAATACAGACACCGAGACAGACCTCAACAAACAGTATAGACGGCTTGGCTGCCAAAGCTGTATTATTCAACTCATCGTTTGATTATTAATTCCAGGGCTACGTGCTCGAGGAGGACTGCTACGCCGAGAATGAAATCCAACACGACATCAGACTTACGAAATCCAAAGGTTCAATCGGCCAAATAGCCCGGATGGAATCGTTACCAAATTCAATGGTGCCGGTGGTGATGTCGATGGCCATGGCCGCCGTGCCTATCACGATTGTGCTGCTCGCCTTGGGGGGGACGGTGCCGGCGGTGGCGATGCCCATCGCCATCTCGATCCTGGCCTTGGTCGCGCGGCTGCTCCGCATGGAGCCTCTCCTCGCCAGAGCCGCTGCCTCCCGGCCGCGCCTCGCCGTTCGTTTCGTCGGCGGGCCGGGGCTCGTAGGGGACGAGAGCCATGTTCGGGTCGGACACGGGTTCTTCGGCGCCGCGAGTGCGGGGCGGGAGGTCCTGTAGCTCGATCTCTTCTACCTGCTCCTCGGCCCGCGCCCGAGGCCGGCGTCGGCTCCCGGCGTCGTTGCCGGACTGACGGCGATGATGCTGGTGCCGGTGGTGGCGGGCATGAGAACGGGGGCCCGACGCGCCACAGTGGTAGAAGATCTGAACCCCTTGAGGGTGACGGCTAGCGGCGAGACTGGGGTAAGTGGCTGTATAGTTGGCTGTATAGTGCGAAAAATGTATGCTTATGTGGGTATCTGTATGGGCGTGTGTGCCTGTGCGTGTTTGTGTGTTTGTGTCTGTATGTGCGTGTGTGTTTATGTATGTGTTCGATAGGTAGCGGGCCGATAACCCGCGAAGGATCCAGGAGTAAGTAGCAGATAGGTATCAACTTACCACCGGTAGGCTAACCTGTCCCTTTTGTCCACCGTGGAGGGGAAGCAGCCCATTTTGGAGACCATACTAGCTTATGGAAGACTCGGAAGCCTGAAGTGGAAAAGTCAACAATTGGCAGCAGGGCTGCAGCATCGAGGAAAGCCTCTGGCTTGTTGGACTGCATGAGAAGAATGGCAGAGGCAAGGAATCCCCCTCGGAGGAGGGCAAGGCGCAGTATTTATATGAGATGCATCGTGCTTCACGCCGGCCGCGGAGGCATCACGTTGCGAGAGGGGCTTTCGGCGGTGACTGGGAGGACCTCGGCGACGATGACAAGGTCTTGGTGCGCCCTTCGAGCTCAGCTCAGGACATGGAGTGTTCAAGCCGGCGGACCGCGTGAACGGAAGAGGCGGGAGGGGCCATCTGGCATTGATCTCTGTCAGAGCAGCCCAGAGGCGGTTGCACAAGCCCCCGAATGAGCAGTGGGGGGAGGGCCGCGATCATGCTTGTGGCAATGTGATGCTGTTGAAACGGTCATGTTTCATCGAGACGGCCTCACGTTGTGTTCGGCTGTCGAGTGAGTCGCTGTGCGACTGAGTCGGAAAAGCAGGAGCCACGAGACATGTTTTCAGGGGACATGGACTGGGTGAGTGCGCACATGAACATATCAGGGGCCAGCAAGTACAGCATTCCCGTGGCATTCACGATGAATTACATGGGCGCAGCGTCAGGACACGGGGTAGGGAATTGGAATTCATGTATCAGAGCTCCTTTAATTTTGGGGTGATGAAATCGAGGGCGAAGCAACCTACGCGCATAGAGTCGCACGAACGGACTTGCTTGTCACTCACCACCCTTGACTGCTCCGAGGGATGAAAAACTCAATCCGTCCAGGCGCCTTGACGTCTCTTGTAAGCAACGATGCTCAGAGCTCCATAGCCCGTGGACGCAACGCTTCAGCATGGGCGAAGACGAAGGTTGATTTAGAGATGTGGCTGATGAGGCTCCGTCTTTGACCAGCGCAGGGGTCTGATGGCGGGTGCATCCACGTGCATGAGGTTCGGGACGAAGAACGAGCTGCGGGATCAATCGGGACGACGGGCCCAGTAGCGGCTAGATAGGGAGCGGGACGGGCGGCAAAGGATATTGAAACTATTGAGCGCCACGCGGCAAGTCAGCAACCATCTCGACTCGCCTTGGAAGGGGTACCTAGCAGAGGAAGAACGGTAGCGGTACCTTGCCAGCAACCGAAGACGCCATGGCGTTGCCAGGCTGGTCTTGTGCGTGCGTGATGATAATAGGCGATGGAGTTGCTGCGGGCTGACAGTCGTCGTCGTCGTCGTCGTCTGGCGCTTCACGCGCGTGAGAGGCAAGGCAAGATGCCAAGCCCTCCGCGTCGCATCGACACGTGCGGCCTAAGCAAGATAGGCTGAGTCAATTTCAGCCCTGGTGGCTCAGCCGTAGTGGCTCAGCTCTGATTCGCCACGGCCAAGGATATCTCGGGTCCGATTCTGCATGAGACGAGCATCCGCCGGCCAACCTTTGGCGGGGAAGCCCGGGGGTGGAGGAGCGGGCCGTCTGAGACCCTCTCTACTTAGGTAGGTAGATAGGCGGCACAGTGCGAGACGGACGAGGCAAAAGTCTCTGCTGAGCTTGAGCTTCTAGAACCCACGATAATCGACTGGGTCATATGCACTCACGTGACCCAGCCGTGTGCCTGGAGCGGTAGCCTTTCAGGAACTACACTTTGATGCCAAGAAGGCAAGAACAGGATTCACGGCACAGGTGCCCCAAAGATTCAGCCCGAGCGTGCCTCAACAGCAGACATCAAGCTTGGCCGCCGAACCTGACTAGTTGCTGAAACGAGTGGAATTCCGGAAACCCGGCCCGTACTATCACGCTAAACAATATACTTATATCAAGACATCTTCGGCTTGAACTTCTCCCACGACCCTCGGTGTCCAGACCAAAGGCCGTGTAAGAGCGCAAGCTGCCCGGAGCGGCAAAGATGTCTTGTGTTCCCAGCTATTTAGCACCTCTATTTTCTTCAGAGACAACACAGCCAACCCCCATATGCACGTGCGGCGCTCGGCTACCATGGGAGACCATGCTCCAGTCTCTGGTCCCTTGCTCACGCTTGTGGAGGCTCTTCCTTGATGTTACCGTTCATGCGCTAAACAGGCCCGCCCGGCCAAGAATCATTCAGCAGGGTCCGCGGCCGAATCGCCCTCGGCCTGTGGCTGCTCGCCCCCCTCGGCCTGGCCCTCCTTGACGCAGAGCTTGTAGCCCTCGCTGAGGAAGCCCTTGAATAGCAGGTTCGGGTTCAGCCTCTCCAGCTCCTTGACGTCGATGCCGTTGTCCTTTGCAACGGCCTCCTGTTCGTCGCCCCCCTTCACCTCGTGCGTCTGTGCGCAGGGCGGGTTCTCGAAGTGGGCGACGCAAAACTCCGTCCCGGCCTCGACCTCGTCGCACCGGTCCTGGAAGGAGGGCAGGTCGGGGTTCCAGGCCTGGAGGTTTGCGGCGCCGACGCTCTTGATGCGTCCGATGGCGAAGCACTTCTCCCCCTCCGGGATGTCGGCCAGCTCCTCCTCGGTCAGGCTGTCCTTCTTCAGGCACGGGCCCGACGTGTCCGGGAAGAAATCGGGATTGGGCTCGACGCACGGCACCTGCAGGACGTCGCCGGGCGACAGCGGGAAGTGGCCGTCCTCCGTTGTCTTGTTCCCGTTGAGGGCGATGATGCCGGCCCGGTCTGTGCCGTACATCTCGCCGATGCTCTGGGCGCGATAGCCCGCTTTGACCGTGTGGTTGCATGTCTTGTCTTCCGACGAGCCGGCCTCTGCCTCGTCGGCCCGACCAAAGATCTGAGGTTGTATGGCCGCTCCGAGCGCGACGGAGCTGCCGGCGATGAGCGCCACCAAGTTCTTGAGCGAGGGCATGGCGAGTAGTTGATTTATGTGTTCAACGTATGTGGTGGATAGTAAGGGACGGTAAGATTGACAAGAGGTCGGACGGGGTCGAGAAAGACAGGCAAGTAGTAGTAGTAGTAGTAGTATAATAGTAGTAGTGATGGGCACTCAAGAGCAGCTCGCTTGCACTTTCGGTTCTGATCCTGCGAACATTCTGGACGAACTTGGGCCGACGTATACAGATATATATATGAATCTATTCCCGCACTAAACTGCAGCTTCAATTGGCGAGCGCCTTCCTTCTACATCAGTATCGTCCATCTGACGTAACTCGGTGTACGCGAGTCGCGATGCCCAGTGAAGGGGATGGCGAGAGGGGTTTAGAATGGATCCGTAGTCCGAAATCCATACGCCAAGCTTCCTTGCTCTGCCCGAGTAAGGTAGATTTAACCGCCGCCGCCATGTCTCCCGCGGTCGGGGGGCAAGTGGACCTGCCCGTCTCGGTCGGACGGACCTAAGGTTTTAAGCTGGGTGATATAGCTGGGATGAGGAAGGCGAACAAAGAAGAAGGTTGAGTGTCTGTTACACGTAGGGCTGGGAAATGAGGTGCACAGGATCTCCGAACCGGCTCGACCCTGTTAACAACGGGGCAGTTGCGGGCGAACCGGACACAGAGTTTACTTCGGCCCAGCATACTTAACGAGGCTAGAGACGATCCATCCAACTCTTAACGACTGGGAACTGCGCACTCTCGCCGGAAACCGAAGATCCGATCACCTCATCTCTGCCGAAGTATTCTCTCAGGCGCGCCGAAAAAAAAAGGCCAACCCCGGCCGGCCTTCAAACGCCAAGTGTCGCGACTGCCGCCGCCCATTGTGCTTGTCTCTGTTCACAACAATTAGTTGAACGAACCGTATAGCAGATAGCCGATCAACTTTAGAGCCGCGCTTTAGCTGGTTTCATAAGGCAGAGTCTGTCCGTAAAGTTCGAATGGCTTACTATGGTTTGGCCGGACGGCCAAAACCCGACCTCTGCTGAGACGGGTGCCGCAGAAGCGATCTCCACATAACGTGGCGGCCAGGGCCGGAAACGCTATACGAGCGCGCACCGGCTTGAACCACAGATTGAAAGTCCGAAACCCGGGGCGGGATGCAATGCAAAACTTGAGATGCATCCCGACGGGCACAACGGGTGTCAGGCGGCTAGTCAGACTGCTTCATCACACGAAGAGCGACAGGGGCCTAGTGATTACCGTGGTCGTTATTGACCTCTTGCGCCGCGGCTCGGCCTGAAGCCGACGAACAGCCTCGCCGTCCCGGGAGAACATCTCATCTTGACCCGCAATTTAGGCGTTTGGAGTTGACCTTTATTCTATACCCCGCCGTAGCTTCACGTTGGAAGGCGGACGGCCCGGAAAGTCTACAGTTGTTAAATGTACTGCCAAGTCCGACGGCAATTTACTTGGAAGCACAATGGAAAGGCAACGCCTGCCATATGCGGTCCTACATGTACGCTCGACGCATCGGAAACGTAGAAAAAACGAGTAAGGCGGAAGAGGTTGCAGAAAAAGAAGAAGAGTTTGAATAAATCTTCCGCCCCTTCTGCTTAGAGAAGCACGGCGGAAGCCAGGCTCCTTCATATTGACCTCTGAAGGCTGCTCAGGCTGCACGCCGAGGCGGACACCGCCGACTTCCTTGTCCTCGCCTCTTCATGCGTGGCCACGCCTCAAGCTTTGTATGTAACCTAAACGTAGCCTCCTTTATGCGTGGCCAGGCGCTTGCCACGCCTCCGTTATGCGTAGGCCTCGTCGATCGTGCAGTTAGGCTCGACGATTGACGGCAGCTCCCCCCCCTACACGCACGCTGTTCTAGAAAACGAGGTGAGTGCCTGACACATGATTCTGGAAAAGAAGCCAGTGCCTTCTCCCCCCCACGCCCCCTTTTATAAAGTGGTGGTCTTGCCGGTAGGAAAAGGTCGGTCGTGTGAGGTATTTTGGTTAGTAGCGACAGACTGACGGGAAGTCAGAGCCCGATCTCGCTTCCGATTCGGCCTCACTGCGTCATCTGCAAAAACGATCAAGCCGATCCCTCGTCCACAGAACAGCAAGCTCCGCGTCCCTTAAACCCTTAGCCTTTCAGCGGCCTTGCCTGGCCCTCGGTGGAGCGGTCAGGTCAGGCGGCTCGCAGAGACTCATTTACGGGAAGCTGGGTCGTGTGGCGGTCAATAGACAGCGCACCTGGGATATTTTCACTTTGACTTTGCTACTATGTACACTCACGGACTCGATGCTACGGGGAATTGACAGGTGTAAGAGCGCAGATAGGTGACGTATGCGCTCCCTGCCGTTTGTGGGTGTAAGGATGCGATCAAGCTGGCCCGCAATAATACTATAAGTATGTTCAATGTTGTCAGAAGGCCACGATGGCAAAGAGTACGCGGACTGGTAAGTGCCTGGTCCTGCGTTATCCTTTATGTTGTCCTATAGAAGAGATATAGCGGTGTGTACCTCTGTGTCTATGTAGGGCGGCTTGGCAGCTATCCCTCGCACTCCATCGCATGTATACTAACATGCCGTTGCCCAGAAACCTCCTTTGGGAGTCCTATCTGGGATTGAGCGCATTGAGGGGAGAACCAAGTTTCTCGATCGTTACAAAATGCTCACGCACAAGTCGATGACTAGTGTGCCGTGACTGTCGCTCGGGGGCGCGGGCGAAATGGACAATGTTGTCTCAAATGGGCGTGAGCTGTCAGGATAGCACTAACCAGCAGAAGCACGGGGTGTTGGCAGATGGGGTAGGGCGTCTCAGTCCGGAGTGAGACGCCACGTTCGTGACAGATTAGGGTTGAGCTACTGATTGTTGTCCAACACTAGCCCGCTGATAAGGCTAAAGGAGCACGTGAAAACAGTTATCATGGTATTGAATCCCCTAAGGTAGGTCCAGCAACTACATGTAGCAGATCGGAGTCACATAACATGAAAGAATCTGGTTATTATAGCTTGAACATGGCCCTCTTTCCGCGCTCCTGGTGAGCCGCAATCCCCATCACTCCAATGATGTGGGAGAGGAGAAGACGATCGACTGGTACATGTAGGTACCTACCAGCGCTCTTTTGCCAAGTTAGTTGCGACAGCCACAGCGTCGCGATGACTTAGGCGGCGTTTCGCCCAGAAAAGTAGTCGTCGCTTGGTGGGTTGATTAGCCAAGCAGCCCACCGCCCCGACTTTATTCCGTGTCCTCCCACGTCCGGCCATGCACTGTGCTGCACGAAGCCGGCAAAGGGAAAAAGGGAAGGGTGCTGGCCCTGTCGAGCTGCTACGCTGCGGCGCCACCGTCGCATTCGCTAGCCCTGGCTCTACTTTCCGTCGACCGAAGAAGATCGAACCAAGATACAGGGAGCCACCAGAGCGGCCGCAAGTGAGAGAGGGCAACGGCAGCGGGTGAGGGTGAGCGAAGGATTGGCTTGGACGAGCAGCAGCCAGTTGCCGATCTCTCCTCCAGCTTTTGCCACCTGCTCTGTCAAGAAGAGGCCAGAAGAGTCGAGGCCAAGGCTGGCTCCTCAGCTGCTGCATCCCCCATCCGGTCACTCCTCCATCACCGGGGCAGTGCTGACTGGCCGTCGTCGGCTATTTTGTTTAGGGGTCGCCAGGCCCCGCCTTTAGCCTCGCCCGCTAGCCCTCAGTGGGCCTGCCCGCCAGCCTCTGCCTCCGCAGCGACACGCACACACCCACTGTACCGCTACCGGGGCTGTCTTCCAGGCCACCCACGGCGGCGGCGTGCCAAGGCGATAGACTACAGCGCCTCCGGAGCTAGCTGTGCTGCCGCTAATCAGCAGCCGCCCCTCGTTCGTCGCCTCCAGCAGCCTCTCACCCCCCTTCCCTTCCCGCCTCATGACATGGAATGCTCAGAGGACGACAAACGACAGCCGGCATCACGCGATCACGGGACCGTGATGGAGCAGGAGAGGAGAAGAAGAAACGGGACAACGACAGAGACGGCCGACAGCTTGGCCCTGGCTGAAGCCACGGCAGCCAGTGCGAAACGGGAAGGAGGGCGGAGCTGGCCGAGCATTGTCAGCGCCCGCCCGACCTGAGCTTCAAGGCTTGGGCTGTTGGCTCGCCAGCGTGGCACAAGGCCAGCGCCGCTGCTTCTGCTCTTATTTCTCTTCTGCCGCAATCCATTGCCCGTCTTCCTCTTCCTCTTCAGCTTTTCCTCCTCCTGCTCCGGCTCCGATTCCACTGCCTCTCGATCCAAGACGGGCCCGAGTCCGTCCTGCTCCTCGCCGCCCCGACCTCGCCGCTGCAGGGCCCCGGCAACGCATCGCCAGCGCGTCTCCTCTCTCGCTACAGCTTCGAACCGTCCGAATCGGCCCGTCCGAATCCTCGCTTGCCTGTGCCTCGCGTCGTCTCGGGGCCTGAAACGGCGCCCCCCATCGCCGGCCTCATGTCTTCCCTCGCCACCCTCGCCACAGCCCTCACGGCGACGGCTTCGTCCGCCGCCCCGTCCTCCACCAGCGCGAATCGAGCAACGCCCCAGGGCGGCGTTATCGAGGGCGCCAACCCGATAAAGTACGACCCCAGCAATCCCATCATCCTCTTCATCGTTCAGGTATGCCTCCCGCTCGTCCCTCTTGTCAGCCTGCCGGCCCGCTCTGACGTACGGCTGCCAGACGAGCCTGATCGTCATTGTCTGCCATGCCCTGCACTGGCCGCTCGCAAAGATCCGCCAGCCTCGCGTCATCGCCGAGGTCGTGGGCGGCATCATCCTCGGCCCCTCCGTCATGGGCCGTGTCCCGGGCTTCCGCGACGCCATCTTCCCCAAGGAATCCCTGCCCAACCTCAATCTTGTCGCCAACCTCGGCCTTGTCCTCTATCTCTTCCTCATCGGCCTCGAGACCGATGTCCGCTTCCTCCTCCGCAATTGGCGCGTTGCCACCTCCGTCGCCTTCGCCGGCCTCGCCCTCCCCTTCGCCATCGGCTGTGCCCTGGCCTGGGGCGTCTACAACGCCTTTCGCCAAGACGATGGCGTCCAGCCCATCAGCTTCAGCACCTACATGCTCTTCATTGGCATCGCCATCGCCATCACCGTATGTCCCCCTCTCCCCTTTCCCTGCAAGATCCAGCTTGAGGCCCGAGCTCACCTCGCCTTACCAGGCCTTTCCCGTGCTTTGCCGTATCTTGACCGAGCTCAAGCTTCTCGACACCCCGGTCGGAGTCATTACCCTGTCAGCCGGTGTCGCCAACGATGTTGTCGGTGAGTTTTCTCCCTCGCTCCTCCTTTTATAGTCTGCTCGTCTTCATCCGCGATGGACGGCTTGGTCAGACCGGAAGCCTGCCGTCAGATGCTAATTAGACTGCCACCAAGGCTGGGTCTTACTTGCGCTTTGCGTCGCGCTCGTCAACGCCGGCAACGGCCTCTCCGCCCTCTGGATCCTGCTCTCTTGTGTTGGGTTCATGCTCTTCCTGCTGTACCTTGTCCGGCCCGCCCTTTTCTGGCTCCTTCGCCGCACCGGAAGCATCGAGCATGACCCCTCGCAGAGCGTCATCTCCCTCATTCTCCTCCTCGCCCTGGCTTCGGCCTTCTTCACCGGCATCATCGGCGTCCACCCCATCTTCGGCGGCTTCATGGCTGGCCTCATCCTCCCTCGCGAAAACAGGTTCAACATTCGCGTTACCGAGAAGCTCGAGGATCTCATAGGCGCCATCTTCCTGCCCCTATACTTCACCCTGTCCGGTCTCAACACCAACCTCGGCCTGCTGAATTCGGGCATCACGTGGGGGTACGTCTTTGCCACCACCTTTGTGGCCTTCTTCACCAAAATCATCGGCGCTTCCCTTGCCGCTCGACTCAACGGCTTGGTGTGGCGGGAATCCTTCACCATCGGCGTGCTCATGAGCTGCAAGGGCCTTGTGGAGCTGATTGTGCTTGTAAGTCGCACCGCCGCTCACTCGACCCTGAAGACTGCGACGACGCACAGCGTCGTGTCATTGGCTGCTTTGAGTCGCCTCATTGGAGTCCATCATCATGGCCTCGATCCCGCTGCAGTCTGCGCACGCAATGCTGACCACCCGACTCCTGCGCGCAGAACATCGGCCTTCAGGCCAACATTCTCAGCACGAGAACCTTCACCATCTTCGTCGTCATGGCCCTCCTCACCACCTTCACCACGACGCCCA
The DNA here is from genome assembly GCA_002591385.1 of Cordyceps sp. RAO-2017. Lineage (NCBI taxonomy): Eukaryota > Fungi > Ascomycota > Sordariomycetes > Hypocreales > Cordycipitaceae > Cordyceps > Cordyceps sp. RAO-2017. Next base: position 1,055 of record NJEV01000002.1, on the reverse strand, counting down.
TCGTATCCGCCCTCTACCCACCCTGGTATCAGGCCAAGATCGCGGCCTGGAAGCGCGGGGAGATCGACTGGGAAACGGGCGCGCCCATCTCGTCCATGGACGGCGACGACGACGACAGTCAGAACAAGTCGGACGCCGTGAGGCGAGTGGGCAAGGTGCTCGCGTACCTCCGACTCGACAGCATGCCGGCCCTGCTCAACCTGCTGTCCCTGTTCGGGGGCCCCGAGGCGGCCTCGTCCCGATCCGTCGGAGGCAAGGACGTCTCGGAGGTCAGCGACGGCCGCGGCGCGGGGCCTGTCTGGGTGCACGGCATGCGCCTGCTCCAGCTCACGGACCGCGACTCGTCCGTCATGACCGTGTCCCAGGTCGCCGAGTACAGCCGCCACGACCCCATCGTCAACACGTTCCGCACCGTCGGCCGGCTCCACAACCTGGCCGTCTCGGGCGAGGTGGCCATCATGCCCGAGGCGCGCTTCGCCGAGGCCCTCGTTGGCAAGGCGGCCGCCGTCTCGTCGGATATGATCCTCCTCCCCTGGAGCGAGACGGGCGGCATGGGTGACTCGCCCATCCTGTCGTCGGCCACGCTTGACGACAGGATGGCCTCGGGCTACGGCACCTTCGTCAAGGCCGTCCTCGACGCGCACGACCGCAGCATCGGCGTCTTCTTCTCCCGCACCGACGAGGTCGGGCCCGACGGCTCGCCCGCGTCCTCGGACCGCCTCACCCTTTCGCGCCAGACGTCGTTCGGCATCTCGGCCGCCGACGACCGCCCCGTCGCCTCCCGCCCCGCCAGGCCCTACCACGTCTTCGTGGCCTACTTCGGCGGCGACGACGACGTGCTGGCGCTTCGCCTAGCCCTCCAGCTGTGCGAGAACGCACAGGCCGCCGCCACGGTCGTGCGCGTCTCCGCCCCGGGGGGCGCCGACGCCTCCGCCGACGTCTTCGACATGATCCGCTCCCACGTCCCGGCCGACGTGGCCGCCCGCGTCGACTTCAGCGTGGCCCCCGCCTCGACGACCATCCAGGACCTGGTGCGCCTGGCCCTTCCGGGGCCA